>OY856409.1:1608919710-1608937210 GCA_963693085.1 Alisma plantago-aquatica
GAGTGGAGAGAGGCGAATTCCCGACAAAATACTTGGGGTTCCCCCTTGCAGGGGTAACTTGCAGGTCAAGGACTTTACTGAGTGCATAGACAAGATGGAGGAAATGATCAATAGATGGCCCACACAAAAAAACTTCCATGGAGGGACGCAGAACATTGATCAAATCAGCCATTGAGGTCCTTCTTATCTTTTGGGTACAGCAAGGAGAGATCCCCGTTTCAGTCCTTGACAGAATAGAAATGAAGATTGCTAACTTCTTATGGGGAAATGAGCATCATCCAATGAAATATTCAAGGCTGGCGTTTCCTAAAGATGAAGGTGGACTTGATATGAAGACTCCAGAGACATTGCTATATGGGGATCTATGAGGAGGATTGTTGCTTATCAGGAAGGCACTTCTATGTGGGGGAAGTGGATGAGAGATAGACATCTGGCGGGGTTGGATTTTATTCCAAAAATAAGAGAAGGGTACTCTATATCTGTCAATGTTATGTGTGAAGTTTGGCCTCAAATCAAACACTGGTTTGTGGCTAATGATGATGGAAGATGGCTGCTTAGGGATAAAAAGATTAGCATAAGGGAGTAGTCCCAAATGAGAGGCGCAAAGGACCCGGTGAGTGATCACATTTGGTGTGAGAGACACGTGCCAAAATAGAGCATATGTGTCTATAAATTTCTGCACAACATCCTTGCTACGCTGGATAGAATTAAAAGCTGGAACTATGATGTAGACACTGTATGCTTGCTCTGTGAGGACGGGGAAGAAAATCACAACCATCTTGCTGGTGAATGTAAGTTCACAAATGAGATTTGGAATCATATATGCAGCAATTTCAAAGTACAAATCCAACTCAATGCTGAACCACGAAGGATGTTGGCTAGATGCAGAATGGACGCGAGGAAAAATCTATTGTTGGCGGGTCTTTACTACCATGTTTGGGAAGAAAGGAATGCGAGGAAGCACCACGGAAAGTCTACTGATGCTAGTATTATTGTTGTAAAAATTTGTAAATGCATTAGGCGTAGATTACGTATTGATTAGATGTGTGAGTTGTATTGACGAGTTGGGTGTATGGCGTTGGGCTTACATGTACTCTTGACCCCCTAAAATTTTTTTTAGGGGGAACGTCAGAATATGCTTACCAGATTCTAATATATATATATATATATATATATATATATATATATATATATTGATGGAGCTTCCACTTACGTGGAATTGCGTGCACCAACTAAAAATCCTAAAGATAGTGACTCTTTAGGTTTAGCCTTGCATATACTAGATAGAGGACTCCACCCACGTATGCTAAGATACGTGGAAGTCTTATCGTAGTATAGTTAAGGGTCGAATCCTCAGGACAACGGTCTCGTTGCAAGAAACAAGATGGAAAACATTAGAATTTCACTTAGTCACTTAATAGTAGGCACTTAGATCGAAAGGTTGGTTTTGTTGTTTTAAACTAAGAACATGTAAAGTTAAGAAAGCAGGTAAATCTAAGGAGTTAAACTATGATAAAAGTCACTAGGGTGTGATCGGTTTTCACCACCACTACACATGGATCAAGACATGCAAAAGTAAAACATAACCTGCAACAAGAGTTTAGTCAGTTAGTATCTTTGTAGGCTTAGTTTCCTTACGGAGAACTAACGACGAGAAGTGTGGGAATGATGCAACGCCAGCCATCCCCGAACGAATGGTCAACTGCTTTGCATCATTCCCTTCTAGAAGTGTGTTCCTCAACTCTCCACAGATGCACTTCCATACGTCAACTGATTCCATTTCATAGTATGAAAGTGCAACATATGGAAGTGAGTTTACTCCACTTCTCGAAAGCACTCCCAGATACCGAAACAAGCACATGGTGGATACATGCACCAATAACCAACATACAAATGAGTTTCGAATCTAATAGTACGAACTAGACAATTCACACTAAAAGATAAAAGATAACACAAGTTGGAGATCAAGCAAAGAGCATTCATTAAACGTTTGATGTTGAACTGAAAGGATAACAACTCTATATTACAAATTATGGATTATATTTACATGCTATGAAAACAGGGGTAGCGGGGCTACTCCACACACCCTAGTGAGAGGGACTACTCGCTCATGACTGGGACAAAGAAGGAGGCAAGAAGAGAGAGAGAGCATCATCCCCATAAAGGAGAGAGGAAAGTCAACCCCTTGGAGAGAGAGAAATGATCCACCAGCTTCAAAGGTTGTACGATGACGAGATCTCCCTCTTCCCACCTTCTTTGGCGGAGAGAGAGAAAGCAGCTTCGAGATTGAGTATGGGTCTCAGACTGGTAGCCCCTGGGCGGAGGATGGAAGTCGAATTTGCTCTGGAGTGATTGAGGCAGCCTTTGGACGTCTGAAACTTGATCCCTGGTTGAGGACCCTTGGGGTCTTATTTATAGACCTTAAGTGAAGTCCAAACGGTTTGGAGACCGTTTGGACCTCAAGACCGTTTGGAACTCAAGACCGTTTGGATCTTGAGACCGTTTGGACCTCGAGACCGTTTGGACCTCAAGATCGTTTGGATCTCAAGACCATTCGGACCTTGAGACCGTTTGGACCTCAAGACCGTTTGGATCTCAAGACCGTTCGGACCTTGAGACCGTTTGGACCTCAAGTGGTCTTGAGACCGTGTGACTCCATGCGGTCTCGGGACCGGTTGGCTTCATGCGGTCTTGAGACCGTGTGACTCCATGCGGTCTCGGGACCGATTGGCTTCATGCGGTCTTGGGACCGTGTGACTCCATGCGGTCTCGGGACCGTTTGGCTTCATGCGGTCTTGAGACCGTGTGACTCCATGCGGTCTCAGGACCGATTGGCTTCATGCGGTCTTGGGACCGTGTGACTCCATGCGGTCTCGGGACCGGTTGGCTTCATGCGGTCTTGAGACCGTGTGACTCCATGCGGTCTCGGGACCGATTGGCTTCATGCGGTCTTAGGACCGTTTGAATCCATGCGGTCTCGGGACCGTTTGGCTTCATGCGGTCTGAGGACCGTTTGAGTCCATGCGGTCTTGAGGCTGAGTTAGTCTTTTATGATATTTTTTGTATTTTTCTGCATATAAAAAAGGGAAAAGTTAGTCTGATAGTATATTTATAATAAGAGGGAAAATTTAGGGATTATGTATATATTTAATTTAGAAAGAGTGTGGAAAATTAAAGAAAAAGACTAAGAAAATCATCAAAATTGGAGGTTATCATCCCCCTAACTTAGAGTCTAGCTTGTCCTCAAGTTAGATAGAGCTGAGACATGTAATGGCGAGGTGATTTTATTTAGTTAGGATTTCCATACTCTTGCTTCAATTCTTAACCTGAGTTCTCCTAAGGTCATATCAGGTCTTATTGCTTGCCTTGACTCTTTCAGGTTTTGAGAGTTGCTTGGGTCTCAGATTCCTTCCGTATCTCGTAGCTCGCATCGGGACCACCTTTATTTTGTGCATGTTGTTGACTCTAATCAGCTTTATACCTCTCTGAAGGACCTACTGGAAGCTAGAGAGGGTATGAGGGTTGGCTAAAGGCTTGAAGTGTAACTCCCCCTTCAAGTGGGGGAGGGGTTGTCTATGCTTTTAGGATCTCACTACCGGGTACGACACATCTGCCTTTGTGAGGGCAGCTGAATGTACCGGCCGGGTGAGTCCTTTATAAGCCTTTCATATATTTGGATACCTTAGGGTTTCACTACTGGGCACGACACATCTGCCTTTGTGAGGGCAGCTGAATGTGTCGGACGGGTGAGACCTTCACCGATTCTTTATATAGATCCTTATTTATGGCACAACTCTCATAATTTTATTCGACTCTCTGGATTTTATTTGAAGACTCACGGGCTTGGGTTTTGGGGTTTTGTTTGGGAAATTATTTTGGGCGGCCAAGCCTCTTTTATTTTGAAGAGAGGAAAGCTGTTCTTAGAGTTTTTCAACATGCACTTATTTGGTTTGTGGTCCACTTGCAGAACTTCTTGATTTGGAAGTTGCCTGATGCCCCTCTCATCCTTGAGAGCCTGCCTTATTTCTACCTTGATATTGACCTGTGGAGAGTCAGATAAAGAAGTGAAGCAAAAGCATGAAAATCCATAGTGGAGGGACATTATTAAATCGCCATTAAATGTCTAAGTGCTATTTACTTTTGGGGACTAACATGATTCTAAAGTTAACTGAGGGTGACTTTATTCAAAAAAGGGTTATTTAAAAAGAAAGTTAAAGAGGAAAAAGAAGAAAAGAAAATATGTATGAACAGAGAAAGGAGAAAATGGAGAAAGAGGGATTTAGACATTATACCTCGCCCTTGTCTAATGTACCCCCCCAACTTATCACTCACTTTGTCCTTAGAGTGTCAAAGTGAGAGGCGGAGAAGTACGATGACAAGGGCTGCAGGCTAAGCTAACTCTAAATTTGCCCCTGGTGATTGAAGTAGATTTGTTGCGAACTGTCCGCATAGAGCGTGGTAATCCACGTCAGTCATATCTTCTACTGGTCTTTGAAGGACGATGATGGTGTACATCCAGTAGAGGACGTGGAAGCCGCAGTCATTTGATTGTCAGATTTGTTGGGGATATTTGTGGCTGAAGGATGGGCGATGAAAATGCTCTTTGTCATAAGCCCTTGTATGCTGACTTAGAAAGGCGATTAATTTGTCAACGCATTCCTTCACCACTACCTCTGTTGGCGTCCTTGGTGTCATGACATAGTTCTTCTGTCATGGATTGTACTGGCTATCGGAACTATTATATATTGTAGTTGTTCCATCTGGTAGGTTTGTTGCCAGGAGCATCCAGTGCTCATGATAAAGGAAGGGTAACATGATGAACTTCGGTGTTGTGTGTTGTAGAAAGGAGATCAGTGCTTCAGTTGTGCCGAAGTTCTTGAGCTTTAAAAGATCATCCTTCATGTATGGGGATGCCATATATGTAGTGGGGTTATTTTGGCCGAGTAGAAACTGATAAGCGGCCATTAAGCTGACGGAGAGGGATCCTTTAAACTGTAAAGTCTCTCGAAGTGTGTCTGCCATAACTAAAATGTCCCTAGACATGAATACTAGCTCATCCTTCTCGGCTGAAAGCCGTGCCATACTGAGACATAGTTTGATGTCATTGAGACCTTTGCAAGCACTGTGATCGAAGTTAGGAAAGGTTGGTTCTATGGCAGACAAAGGATCGATGTCTCCTTTACTTTGCTCGGTAGCTAAGGCCGGCTCCTTTGATTTCTCTAACTCTTTCAGAGTTTGTCGGAAAGGTCGCCTCTTCAGGCGTTAGACAGCTGAAAAAAGGTAACGAGGGACGTCATCTGGTGCCATGGTCGGGTCCTTAAAGAACCTTCTATCACAGATGAGCTCCATGGCGTAACGCCCTCGCAAAGAGTGAAAATCTTCAGCAACTAGGTCAGCGAAAGGGATTTCGTCATTCAGCGCTTGGATGTGACGTATGGTGCAGAAAGTACAATCCCCATATCCTTCGGCAGCTTGAACTTGAGGGTTAATTATTTGGAACCAGGGTTGGCTCCAGTCTTGGCGGAGAGACGGGCCTGCGGCCCAGATTAACTTAAGCAGCCGGAAGGGTATACATCTCGCTTTACCTGCTGCTTCACCAACAAAGTTTATTGTACCGGCGGGTAGCTCAGCGCCGCAAAAATTATAGACCTTGGCATCCTGAGCTTCGGTGTCGACGATCATAAATAGCCAATGATCTGAGATTTGAAAGGGCACGGTGAGATAACGTGCCCGTCGTGCTAAGCCAGCATGCATCCGCTCGATTGATTTTGCTCGTATGTCTTTGTATAAAAGGCCAATAGACAGAGCAGGTGAGGCGTTGAAAACTGGTTGTTGCCTCTTAGAACTTCTATACATTTCTATACAGTTGGCGAGAAGGACACGGAAGATTGCCATCGGCATCATGGACCGAGGTCACAGGATGTGGTGGAAGTCTTCTCGTGTCATCTTGGGCCTAGTTTTGGTGTTATTGTAGATGATGTCTTCCCCTGCCTTTGCATCGTCCACAATAGTGTTCAGTATAAAAATGTCCTGAGCATCTAATGTGGAGATGGCCGCCATATCAAGATCATGCATTTTGTTCGGTAGAGGTGGTGGCGGGAGAAGCTCCTGCGGAGGGGGAGAAGTGGGTTGTACCAAGGCTTCTGCATGGCCTTGTAGATCGTCTTCCGAGTCAGAGGCAGAATCGAGGTCTTCATTTGTGTCTAAGCTTACTCATTCTGCCTCTTCCTGGTCAGGGGGGAAGGCGCCGACATGTCGAGCGCGGAGAGAGGTGGGGTGGTTTTTGTGGGCGGGCTTGCGTTGGTTCCTAATATACATTGTTGGAATTCAACGTAAGCCGCATCTTTGGCAGACTCCCCGATGGACCCCAGAGCGGAATAATCAAGGAATTGGTCCCCATATGACATGTTAACATTATCATTGTGTGGGGACTTGGGGTGATGTTCACCATCATGGTGGCCTTTGTCGGAACCTTTGTAAGAAGGTTCTGCTGCATTGCCTGGGTCCTCTCCGTCATCAGATTTATCACCTGAGGAGGTGGTATCATTGTTCGAGTCAGCAGATGAGTCGGAGTCTTCTTCTTCTTCGTCACTATCTCCATCCTTTTCGGTCGCTGCCTTGTCTGCTGGCATTTTACTTGCGGTCTTTTTGCATCGCCGATGGGTGGCTTGTAACTCATTTAAAGCCACTTGCAGATGCTCGTGTGTTTCGAACAGTGCGTCATGGGATTCTTTGAGGTCATTATATCGGCCCTCGGCGGAGAGGAGACGTGTTGTTAGATATGTAACCTTAGCACGCAGCTGCTGGATGTCATTATTAGTTGACTCCTCTTGGCGATTATGTAGCTGTGTGAGGGTGCTGCTGATGGTGTCCAAGCGCGTGCTCAGAACTGCTTGTTGTTGCTGGAGCTCGCGGAGAGTCTCAGGCAGAGGTTGAGTCTGCGTAGAGATATCATCGACTTGCTTTGCCGTCGCTTCTTGTTGGCGCTTCGCTCCAAGGACCAGTTCCGGAAAGTTATTGTAGTGGTTGTTGATGTGATCAACTTGCGTAGCCACCTCGTCTTGTCGTTGCTGAAATCCTTGGAGGATGTTGGGCAAAGCTCGGTTTTGTTCGTCGATCGTGGCCACCTGTTTCGATATTCCCTACACACAAGAAAAAATAGAATGTAAAATGTTAGAAGGATCGGTGAGGAGGTTTCGGACGGCGTTGAATTGACGGCCGAATTCCTCATCAATATTGGCAAAAGGGACCCCAAAAGCGGAAGGGTGGGGTGGCTGGGGTCTATGTGGGAGGGTGGTAGTGCCTTGCGGAAGAGACACTAATGATGCCCCGAGCTGCGTGGTGACTATGGATGGAGTCACCAACGGTTTCGGGGTGGAGGTGGATGTGAAGGGTGGTGGTATCTCAGGTGAAAGTGGTGGGTGTGATAGAGATGGGGTAGAGACTGTGGATGGGAATAGGAAAGTGGTAAAGTTGGGCATAGGGGTGGAGAAAGGAGAGCCCGAAGGAAAAAGGGGTGAAGAAGAGGATGTAAAAGGTTGCGTGGAGGTGGTGAAGAAAGGAAGAGAGGAGGATGTTGGGAAGGTAGAGGGTGGAGTGGTGGTGGCGGTTAGCTGATCATTCAGACTCTTAATGAAAGAGCCGATTGATGAGGTGGTTATGTTTTCATCGTGGAGGGGGTCGGCCGCTGGATGTGGTCTTGATGTTAGTGTGCCCGACAGCTATTGTGTCTGCAACTACCTTTTGGAAGGACGTTTGATAGGTATTTTGATGGTCGAGCTGCCGGGGCTGTGATACTTAGCTCTGTCTATCCCGCTTTTGCTTTCTTTTCGGTTGCTTTAACCGAAGCTAATAGTTGTGTAAGCTCCTCTTCAGAGAAGAGGAGCTTGTCTGTGTCATAGTTTGCGAGCTCCGGAAGCGGGAGGAGGGTTCTCGATGACTTGACTGTAGGGCAGAAGACATAATGCAGTTTCGCATCCTTTTCCTTAATAATGAAGGAGTTCTTCAAGGTTTGTTCATTAGTAAGGATGTCGCCCTTTATTTGCGTGCAGCGAGGTAGGGGTCTATCCATCTTGAGGTATTTTATGATGGATGTGACATGGCCCCCCATGCAGATTTCCTTCCCCAGGGTGTAAGATGATAGTTTCTGGATCATTTGTCATCCAATGTTGACTGGCCTTTCGTTTAGAATGGACCAGAAAACAAAGAGATCCGAGATTATAACGTTCCCTCCTTCTATCCTGGGGAAGAGTGCGCCCGTGAGAATTTTATGTAGGGTGCGCATAAATCCAGAATGTATGTTCGATGCTTTGCACGACTTAGCATCATAGGTGGGGAGCCCAGTTAGCGATTTCCAGAATTTGTGCCTGTTGAACTCAGGGTGCTCAGTTCCCACAGCCTTGGCATCATTTAGCTGTTGATGGTTGTCAATAAAAACTTCATTTAGCATGTTTTCTGTTAAGACAACCTTGTTGCCGAAGATTTGGGTGACCAACCTTCTGTCACCTCCATCCCGTGATCTATCCATGATATCAAAGGGCTCTTTGGTAAGAAAGGTGAAGAATTCAGCAGTGGGTTCAGAGTAAGAGATCTCAGGTACTAAACACAGCCTGGCGAGGTTGGCTTTGTCTAGTATGTTGAAAATTCTGTTGTGTATCCCCATCTTAAGTAGTATGCTGGAGCAAACGTACTTGGTGGGCTTAATAATTTTGTCGGTGGAGAGGGCGGTGTTTATGTAGAGGTTTTCTGGTGGTGGTGTTGTGGTGGTGAGAATTGAGAAGGTGGGGGTGGTAACAGGGATGGTGGTAGTAGGTGTTGCAAAGGGTTGGTCCATAGCAGAGGCAGGGTGAACTTGTTTTCTTGCCCGTTTCTGGAGGGCAGTCCGATTGTAGGTTCCTGGACCTTGTGTTTCCCCTTCTATTCTTCGGCTGGGGATTCCTCCTTGGGATTTGGCGTATATTCTGAGCCTTCATCGTCGTCGGAAGAGATTTCTTCCACTTCTTCGTCAGTTGCCTCTGCTAGACATCTGGCGAGGCGGTCAATTTCGCACAGGACATCCATCATCTTGGTCTTTGGTGGGACCTCTCTAGTTTTGTTGAAGACATCTTTGATCTTCTGGAGTTTGGCCAACTCTTCCATCATCTGCTCCTTTGTCCGAGAAGGAGCGGCTTCAGATCCGATGGCCTCCTTTGCTGGTGATGCGAAATCTGTAAAATGGGAAATCATGTGTTAGAACAACATTCTTGGAAAATTTTTGATTTTATTTGAATTTATGTGGTTATATATATATATATATATATATATATATATATATATATATATATATATATTAGATATTTGCAGATTGCCAAATGGTTTCAGGACCGTTTGGTCCCAAACGGTTTCAAGACCATTTGGTCTCAAACGGTTTGGAGACCGTTTGGTTCCAAACGGTTTCAGGACCGTTTGGCTCCAAACAGTTTCAAGACCGTTTGGTCCCAAACGGTTTCAAAACCGTTTGAAAAGTGAAACATCGGGTAACAGCCGGCGAAAGCGAAACGGCGAAGGGAATGCGGAGGTGCCGGCGATGAAGGCGATGGTGGTGATGGAAAGAGCCGTCGGCGATTAAAACGAAGGTGGCGGCGGTGGCGGACAAAGTCGTCGGCGATGAAGACAGAGATGATTTCGGCGAGGTCGGCGGTAAAGATGAAGATGATGGTGGCGCCGATGTTGCAGAAGGAGGTTGGCAGTGCTGTTAGATGTCGGAGGTGAGCAGGACGGCGGCGGTGCGCAGGTAAAGGCGATAGAACATGTACTTGCAGCGATGTTGCCGGCGTCAGCGATGGTGACGCGCTTACCTTGCTGCTAGGAGAGTGTCGGAGACGGAGGCAAGGTCGACGGAGGTGAGGTCGCGCGGGGGCAGGGGAAACAGAGGCAATGGAATAGTTCTTGCACAGAAGCACGAGAGAGTTCGAGAGTCGAAGAGAGAAAAATGAAGGGGGAGGGTTTATATTTATAGGAAATGGGGGGTTGACCCGACAAAAACCCTAGGTCAAACGGTTTAGTGACCATTTGAACTCCAAACGGTTTCGAGACCGTTTGGTTCCAAACGGTTTCGAGACCGGTTGGATCCAAACGGTTTGAGGACCGTTTTGTCCCAAACGGTTTCAGGACCGTTTGGCTCCAAACGGTTTCGGGACCGTTTGGCTCCAAACGGTTTCGAGACCGGTTGGCTCCAAACGGTTTCGAGACCAGTTGCTCCAAATGGTTTGAAGACCGTTTAGTCCCAAACGGTTTCAGGACCGTTTGGCTCCAAACGGTTTCGGAACCGTTTGGCTCTAAACGGTTTGAAGACCGTTTAGTCCCAAACGGTTTCAGAACCGTTTGGCTCCAAACGGTTTCAGGATCGTTTGGCTCCAGACGGTTTCAGGACCATTTGGCAGGGTCAGGGTCGAACGGATTTTTATATTTTTATGTTTGTTTTAGTTATATGATTTTTTTGTATATTTTCATTTTGTTATTTTTATGTATGTTTTGGTTATATGAAATTTTTTTTAATATTTTCATAAGATAAACCTAGGGTAATTAAAAGAACGGAAAGTAAAGGAAGAAACTGAAATCTTGGGTTGCCTTCCAAGTAGTGCTTGGGTTTTACGTCGCTGGCTCGACGAAGCTGTAATGTTGTTATGCTGACGGCGTAGCATCTTTGATTTCAATGGTTTGTCTTGGCATTTTGTCTTCCGGAGTGTAGTATCTTTTTAAACGATGACTATTAACCGTCCTTTCTCCTCCGTTGTTGTCGATAATTAGGACAGCTCCAGTTGGATAGATGTGCTTTATGGTGAAGGGCCCGGACCATTTTGTTCGAAGTTTTTCGGGAAACAACTTAAGCTTGAAATTGAAAAGGAGTACTTTGTCGCCGACAGCGATGTCTTTCCTCTTGAGATGACTGCCGTGCCACATTTTGGTCTGCTCTTTATATATTCTGGCACTCTGATAGGCAGTCATGCGGAGCTCTTCTAGCTCCTGTAACTGGAGTTGTCTATTCTCTCCTGCACTTTTAAGATCGAAATTTAATTGTTTGATGGCCCACCAGGCTTTGTGTTCCAGCTCTACTGGAAGATGACATGACTTTCCGTACACCAAACGGAACGGGGTAGTCCCGATTGGTGTTTTATAGGCTGTTCGGTATGCCTAAAGGGTATCAGGAAGTTTGGTGGACCAATCAGTGCGGTTTCTGTTCACTGTTTTTCTAGAATCGCCTTTAATTGTCTATTTGATACCTCAACCTGACCACTAGTCTGTGAATGGTAAGGCGTTGCGACTTTGTGGTTGACTCCGTACTTTTTCAGTAAGGCTTCAAAACTTCTCTCCAGGAAATGGGTCTCGTCATCTGATATGATAGTTCTGGGGACTCCAAATATTGGGAAAATAATATCTTTGAACAATTTAATAACTGGCTTGGAATCGCTGGACACAGTGGATACAACTTCGACCCACTTTGAGACGTAGTCCACCGTGACCTAGATGTAAGAGAAGCCATAGGAGGAAGGGAAAGGGCCCATATAGTCTACCCCCCACACATCAAAAAGCTCAATTTCTTGCCACATTGTGAGGGGCATTTCATCTCTTTTTAATATATTGCCAGAAAATTGGCATTTGTTACAAGCTTTCACAAAATCGTAGGAGTCCTTTGATATGGTGGGCCAGAAGAAACCAGATTGTAAAACTTTTATAGCTGTTTTCTTAGCACTCATGTGCCCCCCCCCCCCGTGGGTCCTGAATGGCAATGCTCTAGGACCGGGGTTATTTCTTCTTCTGGCAAGCAACGACGGAAAAGTCTGTCAGCACAAAGATGAAACAGGTAAGGTTCATCCCAATAATATTGTTTTATATCATGAAGGAACTTCCTTTTGTCATGGTAGGAAGAAGAGGGGTGAATAATCCCTGTGGCCAGATAATTGACGATATCTGCATACCAAGGGAATCCATGGGTGGCCTTCATAAGCTGGTCGTCTAGCCGAGAATCCCGGATAGGGATTTTATCTTCTTCTTCAACCTCGATACGGCTGAGATGATCAGCTACAACGTTCTCCACTCCACTTTTATCTTTAATTTCCAAGTCGAATTCCTAAAGCATCAGCACCCAGCGGATAAGCTTGGGTTTGGCATCTTGCTTCTGGATCAGGTATCGAATGGCGGAGTGGTCGGTATAAACAATGACCTTAGAACCAATCAAATACGAGCGAAATTTTTCAAACGCGTAGATGACAGCTAGAAACTCTTTCTCTGTGGTGGTATAGTTTTTCTGTGCTTCATCTAGCGTTTTGGATGCGTAGTAGATAACATAGGGTTTCTTATCAATTTGTTGTCCTAAAACAGCCCCTATGGCGTAATCACTTGCATCGCACATGATTTCAAATGGCTGCGACCAATCTGGGGCTCTCAGAATAGGTGCGGAAATTAAAGCATTTTTTAGGGTGGAGAAACTTTGCATGCATTCTTGGTTAAAGATGAACTCAGTATCTTTCGTCAGGAGTTGGGTCATAGGCTTTGCTATCTTTGAAAAATCTTTGATGAATCTTTTGTAGAATCCTACATGACCCAAGAAAGCTCTTACTCCCTTTATATCTTTCGGTGGTGACAGTTTCGAGATAACATCAATTTTTGCTTTATCCACCTCGATCCCTCTGTCGCTCACCCTGTGCCCGAGGACGACACCTTCCGTTACCATGAAATGGCATTTCTCCCAGTTCAGGATAAGGTTCGTTTCCTCGCAGTGTTGTAGAACTTGCCCAAGATTGATTAAGCATTTATCAAAGGAATCTCTGTAAACTGAGAAATCGTCCATAAACACCTCCATGATGGATTCAGTTAAACCGGAGAAGATGGCAGACATACACCTTTGGAACGTAGCGGGTGCATTACATAACCCGAACGACATTCTTCTAAAGGCATATGTCCCAAAAGGACAGGTGAAGGTAGTTTTTTCTTGGTCTTCTGGATGTATGGGTATTTGGTAAAACGCAGAATAACCATAGAGATAGCAAAAATATTTCTGATGAGCCAGGCATTCCAAGACTTCATCAAGGAAGGGTAGAGGGTAGTGATCTTTCCTCGTGGCTTTGTTCAACTTCCTATAATCAATACACATCATCCACCCTGTTACAGTCCTGGTGGGCACTAACTCATTTTTGTCGTTAAGAACAACAGTAGTGTCGTCCTTATTAGGAACAACCTGAACAGGGCTGACCCACTGGGAGTCAGAGATAGGATAGATTATGCCAGCTTTAAGTAATTTGAGGACCTCCAGGCGAACCACCTCTTTGAGATTAGGATTCAGTTTTCTCTGATGTTCGCGAGATGGTTTAAATTCTTCAACCATTGGAAGTCTGTGCATACACAGGGCTGGATTTATGCCCGTAAGGTCAGTTATCTTATATCCAATGACCTTTTTGTGTTTCTTCAGTTCTTCCAGAAGTCTTTCCTCCTGATCTTCTGTAAGGGTAGAGCTGATGATGACCGGGCATAATTTCTCCTCATCCAAGAAAACATGTTTAAGCCATGTGGGTAAAGTCTTCATTTCAGGGGCTTTAGGTGGCTCAACTGCTTCTATAATGGTGACAACTTTGAGTTCTTCAAAAGTGGCCTTCGGCGCTTCCTCAGCCTTGTCCAAGTGTTGCAGACACTGTTGAACCAATTCGTTAGTAGAGAATTCGACATCCGGATTGGTTAAAAAATTCTCTAGTTCGTCAGCTGGCTCAGATATTTCTAACTGAGACATTTGTTGTATTGCGTCTAAAAGAAAGACCTCCTCTTGGATACTGGGACCTTTCATGCTATTAAGGACTCGGAACTGAATTGCTTCTTCTCCGAGCCTAAGAATGATGGTGTCGGCTTCAACATCGATAAGCACCCTAGCAGTAGCGAGGAAAGGTCTACCAAAAATAATCGGGTATCTCAGGTCTTCTTTAATATCCATGATAACGAAGTCGCATGGGACGTAGGCATCCTTGCCTATCCGTACTGGAATATCTTCAATGATCCCCAGAGGTGCGGTTATGGTGGAGTCAGCTAATTGAATAGTCATTGTTGTAGGCAGCAATTCGGTAAAACCCAGACGTTTGCACATAGAATAAGGCATAATGGATATGATGGCCCCTAGGTTAGCTAATCCTTTTTAGTAGATGCATTTCCAATGCAACATTGAATTCCGAAGGAACCTGGGTCCTTCTTCTTTTTTGGCATCTTGTTTAGGATGATGTCAGAGGTGGTCTGGACAAGCTTGAAAGTTTCTTGCTCCTTGGTGATGTACTTTCTTGATAACAAGGTTTTGAGGTATTTTGCCCAGGACGGCACCTCAGAGAGAACATCAAGGAGCGGGATATCGATGTACAGTTTCTTCATCGCCTCCTTGAATTTTTAAAACCTGGTGTCCATCTTTGTTTCTCACAGTCTACCTGAATATGGGATCCTTGGCTTATATTGCAAGACTTCAGGCTTTGCGGCCACATGTTCTTTATCTTTGCCCTTAGTGCCCTCTGTGGGTTTCTCCATTCCTTGTTGCGGGCTTTCATTCATCATAAAAGCAGGTGTATCATCATTATCAAGAGTGATCTTGGTAGTTTCATGAAGAGTACGTCCAGATCTTGTGGTGACAGCATTCAACTGTTCATGCATATTCTGTCCATGCTTAGGATTTGACTCGGGTTGCCCTGCAAATGTGCCTGCTGGAGGCTTCAATTGTGCAGCAATCTGGGCAAGCTGAGCTTCTACTGCTTTTTGATGTGCTTACTGATTAGCGAGCATAGTCTGTTGGGATTGCAGCATCTGCCTTATCAAGGATATTTCATCTTCTGATTGAGGAGTGTTTTTCTGAGGGGCTTGTTGTTGTCCTTGTTGAGGTTGTTGTGGTGGCATCGCTAGATGAGGTTGCTGAGTGTGCAGCTGTGGATGGAGCGGAGGATGATTCACTGATAGTAGGTAGATTGGTTCCTATGGTAGTTATCCCTAGGGAAGTTATTCCTGGAGTTCCCTTGAGTTTGATTGAAATTGTTTGGGAACCCAGGTGGTAGCCTATTAGAGGATCCTCCTTGCGTCTGGTGTTGTGGATTAGCGGTCCCAGCAGGGTTTCCATACTGAAAACCTGGATGATTCCTTGGTTGATTAGGATTGTAATAGACTTGACCAGGGATAGAGTGGATAGAGTTGACTTGTTCTGGTAGTTGTTCTTCAGACCGGTCAGTGATAGGTTCATATGGTTGTGGTGGTGGATGCAGATCCATCATCACATTATAAAGCATACCGCAGGAAAGGGTCGGATGGTCAGAAGCATGACAGGCCTCACAGGTTCCTGTGGCGGCCTTGACTTGTTGATCCAAAGGATTTTTCTTCTTGTCAAACTCTCCAAGAGAAGTCTCGAGAGCTTGTTGCTTATGGACAATGGTTTTCAAGGCTTCAGCAATTGCCTTCATCTCTATTAATTCTTCAGCTTTGTAGACCTTGAGGACACCTTTACCGGCTGATCGTCCCCAGTTGGACTGATTTTCAGCTCCGAGAGTGACAATTTTCCAATCATCTTCATAGTTCTTTCTCATGAAGTTTCCTCCAGATGAGGAATCCAAAAACTGTTTGATATCATCACTTACTCCCCGATAGAAAGTTTCTATCAATTGGTTCTGGGAGATTCCATGATGGGGGCACTTTCGTAAAAGTTTTTTAAACCTTTCACATGCTTCAGCAAGGGATTCTCCGGGTAGTTGAGAGAAGTGATTGATTTGCCCCCTGATCTCATAAGTCAGTGAAGGGGGAAAGAACTTCTCCAAGAACTTTTCCTCTAGGGGAGCCCAGGTGGTTATTATGGGTTCCATGTCAAGCAAGTTATACCAACTTAGGGCTCTCCCAGACAGAGTGAAGTGAAACAGATGAAGCATTATTGCATCAAAAGTGACTCCGGCTTACGGAACCAGGCGGCACAGTGCCTTAAACCTCTTCAGATGATTCATGCAATCATCTCCAGAACCTCTGGAGAAAGAGATGCCTTGCATGGTCTGGATCCACTAAGTCCAAATCTCGAAGTTGGGAATATTGATAATCGGTGGTCGGACCGGATGGTTATCCTCATAGTTCTTTGGGACAGCGTAATCCCTCAGTTGCTTGTTCCTTAACTCCAACTGAGCAGCTTGGGTTGCTGCCTCATTTTCAGCTCTGATGCGGGCTTGTTCTTCCGCACGAATCTCCGCTTGGATCTGGGCACGGGTATCAGCGATGAGTTGCGCCCGTTGAGCGGCGATGGCGGCGTTGACCCTCTCCATCACCAAAGCAGCTTGGCATTGATCTTCAGCCATTAGCCTAGCTTTTTGGCGATTGAGTCGAATGTGGCGATGGAAGCTTCTCTCTACCTCGGAGTCGTACCCCGGATCAGGGGAGAATCCGCGGTTATGCGATGATTGCATACACGTTTTCTACCTGAGTAGAGAAAAGGAAACACCTTTAGATAATGGTAAAGATATGATGGTTTCAATAAGATATAGACTAATGATTAAAAAGAAAGTGTAAAACTCTAACCAACTAGGAAGGTACTAAATGAAATTAAAACGTTTCGTTGTCCCCGACAACGGCGCCAATTTTTGATGGAGCTTCCACTTACGTGGAATTGCCTGCACCAACTAAAAATCCTAAAGATAGTGAGTCTTTAGGTTTAGCCTTGCATATACTAGATAGAGGACTCCACCCACTTATGCTAAGATACGTGGAAGTCTTATCGTAGTATAGTTAATGGTCGAATCCTCAGGACAACGGTCTCGTTGCAAGAAACAAGATGGAAAATATTAGAATTTCACTTAGTCACTTAATAGTAGGCACTTAGATCGAAAGGTTGGTTTTGTTGTTTTAAACTAAGAACACATAAAGTTAAGAAAGCAGGTAAATCTAAGGAGTTAGACTATGATAAAAGTCACTAGGCTGTTATCGGTTTTCACCACCACTACACATGGATCAAGACATGCAAAAGTAAAACATAACCTGCAACAAGAGTTTAGTCAGTTAGTATCTTTGTAGGCTTAGTTTCCTTTCAGAGAACTAACTACGACAAGTGTGGGAATGATGCAACGCCAGCCATCCCCGAACGAATGGTCAACTGCTTTGCATCATTCCCTTCTAGAAGTGTGTTCCTCGACTCTCCGCAGATGCACTTCCATACGTCAACTGATTCCATTTCATAGTATGAAAGTGCAACATATGGAAGTGAGTTTACTCTACTTCTCGAAAGCACTCCCAGATACCGAAATAAGCACATGGTGGATACATGCACCAATAACCAACATACAAACGAGTTTCGAATCTAATAGTACGAACGTAGACAATTCACACTAAAAGATAAAAGATAACACAAGTTGGAGATCAAGCAACGAGCATTCATTAAACGTTTGATGTTGAACTGAAAGGATAACAACTCTATATTACAAATTATGGATTACATTTACATGATATGAAAACATGGGTAGCGGGGCTACTCCCCGCA
>OY856409.1:1610332210-1610474710 GCA_963693085.1 Alisma plantago-aquatica
TACCATCTTGAACTACAACCTGTTCAATCACTACCTTAGCAGGTCTAACTTCAACATTTCATCGAACACTTCCTGGTTTACCAAATCTGAACTAGAGATCAGCCTTCAAGGCGACCTTCCTAGCCTTCATTGGACAAGAGGACGCCCGATGACCAAAATGCTTGCAACTAGGACAGACCAGAGGCTTCACCACCGTATCCACCTTCAGTTGCTTGACAACCCCGTCCACCTCCACCTTAACAGTCCTGGGCACGTTGGAGCTGCAACTGACTTGAACACAGGTAGTTGTGTCACCTAGGAATCCAGCTGTGATGGAATGGTCGGAGAAGTCCAGCGGCCAACCCACCGTACTGGCGACACAAGCGATGCGTTGGCGAGTCCAAGGGACCCCTGCATTCCTGAGTCTTATCCACACAGGAGTCGTCTGAAGGGAGATAGGTTGTAGAGGAGCCCCCAGCTTCCAGGCGTTAACTACCAACAGGGAACCGTCCATGAACCAAGGGCCTTCATCGATGATGCGTTCCCTTTTGCTATGGCCCTGGACTCTGATGATGAACCCTTCGGTCTCCTCTACAACGGTAGCGATAGGCCCGCTTGGACGCCAGTGCCGCCTGATCCAGCCCTTGAGTTGACCTTTGTAGGGTTTTCTCCCGATGAAGTGGACAGATAGATGATCTTCCCAATCTGGTTCTGGGCAGTCCGAACTCGAAATTGATGCACACGGCTCCCCGTCTTTGATCGAAGGTTCGACAAATTCGAGCGCCGCAATCTCATCCAGGGTTCGGTCCGCTCGGCTACTCTGCAGCCAATCTGCGACTTGAGAAGAGGAGGAAAGGGCCTGAGAAGCTTCCGCGGGTGGATTTTGAGTGGATGCCGACGCCTCCATCTCCCGTGGTATAGACGTACTAGCGCATTCAGGGTGTGTCGAGGTCGACCCGCCTCCATCTCCATCAGCCCCTTGTTGGTTGATCGGAGAAGCCGCCAAAGGCGACTCTGTGGCCGGAGCTTTCCCCTTTCCATCCCTCCCGCTAGGGTTACGGCCACGACCACCCCTTCCGCCTCTCCCTCTCCCTCTCCCTCTTGCCATCTCCGGAATCAAAACGTTAACATTAACATCAAAAATACATGTTAAAAAAGTAACTCTGCTGGAAAAAAGAGTAACTCTGTACAAAATATACAGCAGATATATTTTTTTTGGAGGAAAAGTCATAGCATATATTTAAATCACATCGAAGCAAGCAAACACCTACTTTAGTGAGTTTCGTACAAGAAAAAGGAGAAAACATTATAAAAACATTTGAGCCGGGTGGAGATATAGGCTAAGTTCTGATGAAGAGGGGGAGGCACCCCTTAAACAAGCCTCAAGAAGCATTTTAAGAAGAGAATGTCCAAGTCTAAGAAAAAGGTAATCAGCTCCCAGTGAGGTGTTATCATTGATGTTGTTGCACTATGTTGACTCCTGTTTCGTCATCCACCATGGCTTTAAGGTCCCAGAGAAACTTGGCTTCCGATTCACCTTCATCAGAATCAGCTTGCCCTTCTTCTGTTTGTTTACCTGCATTTTGTTAGAATGTGAAGATCTACATCTATTTGTGGTATAAGATTTTGTCTCATTTTTTGGTTGTTGTTGAAGATTCTGTTGTTCCTTTCTTTCCAAAGATTCCAACTGATGGTGGTGAATATGTCGCTACCCTTTAAGTTTTGTATTGTCTATTTGGTGTGATTTGTGGTGGGAATGTTGCTTCCTTGAGATCTGAAATGTAATTGTGTGTGTAGTGTAAGATGATGTTTTGTGAAGTGGTACACTTAAAGAAGATGTGATCAATTGAGTCAGCATTTGTTTCGCATAGAGACCATCTGAAAGGACCAATGAAGCCCTTTTTTGTAAGGTTTTCACCTGTGAGCAACTTGTTATGCAGTAGAAGCCACAGAAATGTTTTATATTTTTTGGCCATTTCTGTTTCCATATTTTTGTGGTGGGTGGGGCGAAGCCTCTGTAGGTGAGAAAGGAGTAAGCTTGCTTAACCAAGTAAGTGTTTCCCCATTTCCATGTTATGTTGTTTGAGGTGTTGTTTTCCAAGGAGAGCTTTAAATTACAGAATTCATCTTGTCTGAGATGCATGAGGATGCATCTTTTAAGCGAGTTTGTTGTGTTGCTGGTGATAAGTTGGAGAGCTTTATCAATTTTGATTTTAAGTAGACTATTTGGGATGGTCCAGTTTGGGCAGAGATTAACGACAGAATTTTTTCAAACCATGGATCGAACCAGAAAGAGATATTCAGGTGGGAGTGTGGAGGGGTATTGATAATTTGAGTTATTTTTTGGATATTTTTGTTTATGTATTTCCAAAGGGGGAAGAAGATTTTTTTGAGACTATATACCAGGGAGGGGATTTTTGGTAGTATTTGTGTTTGATGAGTTGTGACCAAATTTTTGATTTGTTTTGGATCAGGCTATTGATAATTTTTGTTATAAGGAAGAAGGCATGGGTTTCAATATTTAGGATACCCCAACCTCCCTGATCAAGTGCAGCAGTTATAGTTTTCCAAATTACTAGATGGTAGTGTTTCCCAGGTTTTTTAGATTTGTGGAAGTTATTCCAAAGGAATTTTCTCCTTATTTTATCAAGGATAGATTTTGTTTTTGAAGGGAGAGGAATACAGCTCAGGAAGTGTGTGGTGATGACACTGTTTAGGAGGGTGAGTCTCCCTGAAAGATTGAGGAAGTTATTTGTCCAATCATAGAGTTTTGTGTTTATTTTTGCTATAATAGGGGACCAGATTGCATTTGTTATGTTGTGGGGTGTGATTGGTGGGCCAAGGTATTTTATGGGAAAGTCTTCAATCTTACACCTTAAGAGATCTCTAAATCTCTCCAAAGAAGGTTGATTTAGGTGAACCCCAAATATAGATGATTTGTGCAGATTTATTTTGAGACCCGAGATATAAGAAAAAATACCAAGGATTCTGAAAATGTTCAGAAGTGATGAGACTTTGGGGGAGGAGAATATTATAGTGCCATCAGCAAATTGAATGATGTTCTCTTTGCATTTCCCAGGAGAGTTTATGAGACCACTTTGTTTTCACAGTTGAATCATACGAGAAAGGATAGTTGTGATGATGATAAAAAGGTAAGGAGAGAGTGGGTCTCCTTGTCTGAGGCCATTTGAGTTATGAAAATAGCCAAAAGGGACACCATTTATGATTGTTTAAAATTGGTTTGTATATATGCATGCATGCATCCAATTGACCCATTTGTTAGGAAAACCAAAACCAGAGAGAGTTTTAGTTAAGCAGTTCCAGTTGAAAAAATCAAAAGCTTTCTCAAAGTCTAGTTTAATGGCCAGAAGGGGGGTTCTGTTTTTGTGGTAGAGATGTATAGTTTCGTTAACCATCAAATAGGCATCTTGGATGCTTCTATTTTTTAGGAAAGCATTTTGATTGAGAGGAATGATATCGTTCATGTGTGGTTTGATTATGTTTGCTAGTGTTTTTGCTATGATTTTGTATGAAGTGTTGATAAGGCTAATGGGCCTGAATTGGGAGATGTGATCGAGTTGACTTGTTTTTTTATTAGGGTGATAAAAGTTTTGTTTAAGAACTTGATGATGTTGCGGGGATTTCTACTTTCGTAGAAAGATCACAAAAAAACAAAGAAGTCTATTTTGTAATGGTCCCATTTAGCCAGATAGAATTCTATGTTAAGGCCATCGGGTCCAGGCGATTTATTTAGTCCTAAGTCTGATATGGCTGAATCCAATTCTCTATGGGAGAAAGGTTTTATAAGATCTTGAGGGTTTTTTATGTTTTCATGACATATTCTGGTCCATTCCAAGTCATTTAGGCAGGAGGGGTTGTGGTTGTTGTTGAAAATGTTTTTGAAATGGTTTGTGATGTGCGTTGAGATAGATTGTTTGTGAGAGGTGAGTCTACCATTTATATGTAGTTGAGTTATGGAATTTTGTCGATAGTTTTTGTTACAGATTTTATGAAAGCATTTTGTGTTTTTGTCACCTTCCTTTGCCCATGTTATTTTTTCCCTTTGTCTCCATCTGGTGTCAATACATTTATTTGTGAATTCAAGGTCAGCTTTAATAGAAAGAATAAGAGATGGGTCGGCTGCTGGGTCCTTATCCACAAAAAGGAATTGTTCTTCTATATTTTTTTGTGTTTCAAATAAATTGTTTGGGTTTGTGAGTTTCCATTTTTTTATGTGTGTTTTAATGTTTTTGGTGTTTTTTAGGATGTGTAATCCTATATTTTTTGCTTGGGAGTCAGCAAGTTTCCAATGTTCAAAATAGGTGTTGGTGAAGTTTTTTATAGAGAGCCAACTATTTTAAAATTTGAAAGGCCTCTGGCTCCAAGATATGGATTTTGTGTCAAGAATGAGTGGGAAATGATCTGATATGGCTCTATGAGTGATATGAACAAAGGAGAGGGGGTGATTATCTTCCCATTTGGTGGAGCATATGAAGTGGTCAAGTCTGGCAAATGTTTGATTTTTTAACCAAGTGTAAGAGGCATTTGATGGTTTGATGTCAATCAAAGTGTGATTTATGAGCAACTTGCTAAAAAATTTATCAACTGTAGACATAGTTTGAGGGGAAATTGTGGAGTTGTGTCTGTCTGAGTTTTGAGTTGTCAAGTTGAAGTCTCCACCAATAACCCAGGGAGACAAGTAAAAAAAATTTGTGAGCAAATTTAGTTCGGCTAGGAAGGCAGATTTGTTATGCCCTGGTTCCCCATAAACCCCAGAAAATGACCAGAGATAACCATCTGAAGAGTTTGTAAAATCAATGGTAATAGAGAATTTAAGAATGGAGATGTTTCGGGCAGTTAAGATCTGATTGTTGAAACCAACTAATAGGCCCCCTTTGAAGCCCTCAGGAGGTAATTGGACCCAGTTAGTGATTCTATTCCCCCTATTGTTTTGAGAGCAAAAGGAGTCAGACAAGTTTTTGTTTCTTGGATAGTTATCAGGTCGATTCTATTTTTGTAGATGTGTGAATGGATTTTTTGTGTCTATGGAGGTTGGAAGCTCCATAGACGTTCTAAGATGAGAGTTTCATAGATTTGGTAAAGGATTTCCAGTAGATAAATAGTTCTAGAGAGAACTCAATCTAATTTATTTTGAGGATATCGAAGTTTTTTTTTTCAAAATTTAAGACCCTTCTATTTGACCAGCCCATAAAGGTTTCTATGTCATCTAGAGTTTTTTGTGCCTTTTCTTCGTCTTCTAGATGCATGCCTATATGTTTAGCAAATTTTGTGAAACTATTGATGTTTGACCATGAAGCAAGGTCCTCAATATTATCTATATCTCCTTTTGTATCCTTAGTGGGGGAAGGGAAAGATATATTATGAACAGATGATATGTCACTAAGAGAACAGATAGAGGAGTTTGAGAAAATACCTGGCTTTGTCCTGTTGACGATGATATTATTTTTTGTCTCTTTTTGACCTGGCATCATAATCTTCTGGAGGTAGTTGCTTTCTTGCCTTTGTTTAGGACTCTCCTGATCAGAACTCTGCAAAGAGTTGTCATCCTTAAGGTGAGGATTGTTTTGATTTTTTATGTCGATTTGGTTTGGATTTTGAGTGGGGTAACTTTCCTTTGTTGAGGTTGGAGAAGGGAAGATGGAACCTACTGGAATGTATATGTTTTCATGATATGAGGGTTTAGATGTTCTGGTTCTTTTCCTGTTTGTGTGGAGGTAAGTGTTGTCTGTGGAGGTGGAGTTTTTTCTGACCCAAACATGGTTGTGATCACCATAAGAGCGGGTGTTCGAGGTAGTCTTTCTGTCTTTGTTTGGGCAAAGCCAAGAAGGTGGATGTTTTGAGAGATCGGAAAAAGATGTCTTGTTATCTGAGGGATGTTCAATAGATAGATTGATATTGTAGATTGATTCACTGATTCTAATATTGATGGTAGGCGGTAAAGATATGGCTGCTTTGACGGTGAAGAGGCAAAAAGCTTTAATGTATTGGGTAGGATGCAAGGTTTCAGGGCTGATATATTGAAGAGTAGCCCCGATTGAATGGGCTATACCTCTGAAAATCTCAACTTCCCAGAGGTGGGGTGGGAGATTTGTGATAGCAACCCAGCCAGAGCCACCAGCAGGAGCTGGGAAAGCACCTAAGTCAGCTAACCATTTAGATAATCTGGCTGTAATGAAGCTAGATCCACAAGGAATCGTGAGAATTTGGTTGAAGAGATGGTTGATTTTTGTTCCTTCAGGGACAGAGTAGATGAGTTGAGTAGAAAAGATTTTTGGTTTTAAGATGGTATGTCCAGGGATGAGAAGGGCTAATGCACGGGTGATGTCTAGGACATTGATAGGGTTGTTGTCTATATTGTTTTTGATGGAGATGAGGATGCTTCTCAAGGTGAGGACCTTGAGAAGACGCATAGAGTTTGCAGGTAGGTCAAGTGCAATCGCATACTCCAGGTGTTCTGGTGTTTTCATGTTTGCTGTAGCAGGTGTGTTGTTTGTGTTATGTGTTGGAGTTGAAGTTGAATGGTGAGGGTTTGGGTAGCGAGGTTTTGGTATTGAAGCTATATGATTTTTTGGTTTGTGGTAGGGTTTTGAAATAGGCAAAGCCCTGGGGTTTATATTCTGGTATCGAGAAGAGGTAGTGTCTGCATGTTTGGTCGGGAGGTTTGCGAGGCATGCCAAGGTATTTTTTGTGAGGGGAGGATATGAAGGGGGTTGTTTTATGCGCCTGTGGTATGTGATGTTCTTTTTTGGAACTCTAAAGTTTTTGTAAAAAGATGATCTTATATCTGAGAAAGAGCGTGTGGAGAAGAATGCTGAGTCTGCATGGGTTCTGCTCTGATTTGGGAGAGGGTGTGCATTACAAAACCTTTTTATGTGGCCTTTTTGTTGACATCTAAAGCAGGTGAGGCGGGAATGGCATCTAGAAGTCGAGTGGTTCTTTCTGAAACAAAGAGAACAGTGAAGAGCTCGAAAAGGTTTTTTTGGGGGGACCATTTTCCAGGTTTGGGCGGTGGGGATTTTCTCTAGGAGTTTGTTAATGAGGTGAGATGATTGGTCTTGTCCTAATAAGGGAAAAGAATAATTTAGGAGATCCAAGTCATTTGGGATGATATCGGCCACAGGGAGGGATCGGGGTTTTAGGGTTTTGTGAAGTGAAGATAAATTGGGAAGATTGATCTTTTAACCATGGGGGAAGGAAAAAGTTGGTACCTTTCTACAATGGAACTTGTTTGTTGTTGCGTTGTAGGTGTGCCAGCGTCGTCTTCCTCCTCTGATCCCCAGGAGACTGAGATGGGCCATGATCTTGAACCCAATGGGGGTTGGTGCTCGTCCCAAACGAAGAGCTGGTCAGCAGAGTTTGATAATGATGAGCTCTCTTGGTTGTGTCTTTTGTAAAGGTATGATAACTCGGGAGGCGTATCATTGATGAAATCACACACCCAAGCAAGGAAAGTACGATTTTCAATCGGTTTGATGAAGATTGACCATTCCAGTTTGAGCTTAAGTTCAGTGATCATCTCACTCCAGCCCTCAGAGATGAAAACGGTAGGGGCTTTGTTACCCCAGGATTGTTCGGTAGGGGAGGACCATGAAACCGTCACCTGGAAGGAACGGTGGCCAATATTGATCATGCATGTTCCCGGTGAGATATCAAACTTGTGGTAGATCCAAGCATTCGGTAAGGGAATGCTTGTGGAATAGGAGGGGTTTGAGAGTGAAAATTCCAGGAAGTTGAAGCGAGAGTTCATATATGTGGGAGCGACAGAAGACCTTGAATCTCTGTCAAGCATCGAGGGTTTTTTCTTCATCAGGGCAAGGCGGAAAGCATTTGACTTTCCGCATTTAGACATGCAAGGCTTTTTTATGCATGAGGCCAGGGTGAGCACGCCTCCTGTTCTCATGGTGTTTTTAGAGCAGGAGTAGGAACTTAAATGATATTCTCTGAGTAGATAAATGTTCTGACTGATCTGACAGCCGAGTAAGCTTCGAGAAAGAGCACTGAAGCCGGCAAAAGAGTGTGAAGCTTGGTGAACTTTTTGATAGAGTGTTTTGGAATTGCAGCAGACCCTGGGAATGACTGGTGAGGAGCGAAAACCCCAGCCACTAGTGTTGTGTAAACCAGGAGTTAAGATTTCAATGCCTGCATGTTGATTTAATCCTTTGGTGGAGCTAGAGATGTGTCTCGATGGTAGTCTAAAGCCTCAGAAATTATTGCATAGAATTGTAAAGGGAGGAGGAGAAATGAGGATGTTACCTGTATTAAAACACCGCCACAGCAGGGTAGCTGTCGAAGAGGCGTCACACTTCACTGAAGAAGAAAAGAATCACTTGACAGGAGAGCGCAGTAAAAGGAGAGGTCGAGGTGTTGTTGTAGTGAATTTGGGCTAGCATACAATTGTTTCCCTTTTGCGTAATGGATAGTGTAGAAGCAGGGATAGGATGTAGCACCCTGGGTGGGGGGGAAAAGTCGATCACGGAGAGGGAAGAGGCTGCCACCGCCAAGGAGCAGAGTTAAGCCGAGGGGTGTAGAGTAGGTTGAAGCACCTCGAATGTAAGCTAAACGCTGATCAGGGAATGATCAAGCCCTGGATGGGGGGAAATAGACGATCGCGGAGAGGGAAAAGTCACCACCGCCAAGGAGCAGAGCTAAGCCGAGCGGAAGAGAATAGGTTGAAGTACACCGGATGTAAGCTAAATGCTGATCAAGGTATGACCAAGGGGATGTTTCTAGAGAGAAGGTGGAGCTTTCTCTCACTTACCTGCCGTTACACACACCACGGACACTCGAAAAAGGGAATCTCTGTACAACAGATATATAAGGATGGGTTTTTTTTATTTTGGTGGGGCAATTGATATTATTTTTGGATGAAATTTTTTGAGGATCTAGATAAAATGCTCATCTGCAATTGCAATTTTTTTTTTCTAAAAAAGTGGTCAGAAGGGTGGGTGGGTAGCTACCCGCGCGGGCAATAAAGAAGCGCCATATATATATATATCACATATCACATTAAATCCAATTCCCATAGAAAAAGAGAGATGAATAAATATTATTTTCTAATTGATCATGTACCAACTTGAAGCATACCCATGCTCAGCGTAATGAGTCAAACTATTATAGTGATGTCCTCTGTGGGGACAAATATATACATGAGAAAAAGAATGACACTTCCAGATTATATTACACAACATCTTCTTTAGTTACAAATTTCTTCTTCCCATTACACATTCTCTGATCTCATTACAAATTCTCTATTCCCATTACAAATTCTCTGTTCTCATTTTGTAATATAAAAAACTAAAATGTAATGTGTATACTGATGATGGATACTGAGTTATAGCAACAAGTAAAGTAAGATGACATTTTGTAATATAAAAGTAAGATTTGTAGTCCGAACAGATAATTTTTAATAGAAAGGAAACAAACATAAAAAATGATGATATTTTGTAATTAGAATAGATAATCTGAAACAAAGTAAATAGCAAAGAGTAAATATAACACACGTAGAAAAAATATAATACGAAAGAAAACATTGTAACTAAAATAAACATTTTGTAATTTCAAAAACTAAAATGTAATGTGTATTCTGACGACGTATATTGAATTATAGCGACAAGTAAGATGAGATTCTGTTATAGGAAAGAAAGGTGTGTAATCAGAACTGATAATTTGTAATAAAAAGGAAACAAATATAAACAAGGATAATATTTTGTAATCTTGATTATATTTGTTTACAAATGTAGATTGTATTATACTGTTTATGTAATATACAACATATCTACAATCCTTGTTATAGTTTCAGTAACATACAACATATCTACGGTCCTTGTTACAATATATCTATTGTCCTTGTTACAAAGCAACATCACTAGACATTTCTATAATGTAGATTGTAATCTTCATAAAGTCTATTACTTATTACAGTTTCTGTTTGTATATTACAACGTATCTACGGTCTAATACAATTTACTCATTTATATTACAGTATTTTCAAACACATTACAAAGTATTCAAATGCGTTCTGGGTTACTCTCGTTCACATTCATTTTTTTATTTACATAACATAGATGCCTCAATTTCTAAAGCTACCTTTTCCCACTAGTGTAATGCACTCATAGTTATTTTTCGTCTAGATAAAAATAATGGCATCACACCCCTCGTGCTAGATTTTGAATAAAAAATGATAGAAATATTGTTCTATAACATACATAATTGACTTTTGCATAATTATAAAAGATGTGACCGCTAATCCATGCATACATGATTCACTTTTTGTATAATTACTGACTTTTGCATAATTACAAAAGATGTCACCGCTAATCCATGCATACGTGATTCACTTTCTGTATAATTACTGTAGATGTCACCGCTACTCCAGTAATTGTATATGATTTAGATTTATTTACATAGCATGCCACTGATACTCTTTGCATGGGTATTATAGCCTTGTTACCCACGCGGGCATTGAAGACTTACACATACACACACAGACACACACACACACACACACACACACACACATATATATATATATATATATATATATATATATAAACACGCGCATACATAAACTTATATATATAGATATATATATATGTATATCTAGATCTATATATATATATATATGTATATATATATATATATATCAATATACATATATATACTACATATATTACATATATATATATATATATATATATATATGTATATGTATACATACACACACACACCCACACCCACACACACACACACACACACACACACACACATATATATATATATATATATATATATATACATATACATATATATATATATATGAGGTTAGGAAGTGTGTACCGGTCAATACATATAAGTTACATGTACCAGCCATTAAAATGACATATGTGGAGCATGTTAATAAAATCCAACCATATGGATTGACTCATAATTATATAGATTACATGTGTTTAAAAAATCATACCAATATCTCACATAGAACATGAGATATAGCAATATATCATCGAACAGTTTCTGTAATTTTTGCAACTTACCGTTGATTAGATAAGACATAAATTCTTTCATTGGATGATCTATGAATATCATATGTTGGTGATTTTTGATACACCTCTTATTTAATTGGTATACACCGCATCCATAAGGTTGGATAGTGTATTTTAATTTTAAAATTATCATAAATGAAGGTTGGTACATGCAAGCTACATGTACTCGTGTACACAATTCTTTTAGCCGATATATATATATATATATATATATATATATATATATATATATATATATATGTATGTATGTATGTATGTATGTATGTATGTATATGTGTATATGTATATGTGTATATATATATATATATATATATATATATATATATATATATATATATATATATATATATATATATTATATATATATATATAAGCGCGTGCATACATATACTTATATATATAGATACATATATATATATATATGCATATCTATATATATATACTACACACACACAGATATATATATATACATATATATATATATATATATATATATATCTGTATATGTATATGTATATGTATATAGTATATATGTATGTATATATATGGTGTGTGTGTGTGTATATGTATATGTATATATATATATATATATCTGTGTTTGTCTATATATATATTAATATATATATATATATATTTATATATATAGTCAGGCTAGAATACACTCGAGTGTATTCGAAGTAGAATACACTCGAGTGTATTCGAAGTAGAATACACTCGAGTGTATTCGAAGTAGAATACACTCAAGTAGTTTTCCATGATGCATTTTTTTAAATCTAATCCCACTAGTACAGAAATGGGTTATAACATCACTACCTGTAGGGTCGGTTTTTCCAAATAATCGACTTTATATGTCTAAAAAAAATGTGGGCACCACTTAAGACCTCTTATGTCAGTTTTTTTAAATAAACCGACCTTGTAGTGTAACTCTATAGGGTCGGTTTTCCAAATAACTGACCTTATATGTCTATAAAAAACGCGAGCACCACTTAAGACCTCTTGCGTCACTTTTCTTAAAATAACCGACCTTGTAGTGTATCTCTATAGGGTCGGTTTTCCAAATAACCGACCTTATATGTCTATAAAAAAAGCGGGCACCACTTAAGACTTTTTGAGTCGCTGTTTTTAAAATAACCGACCTTGTAGTACATCTCTATAGGGTCGGTTTTTCTAAAATAAGCGACCTTATAGACAATTTTTCCGGAGGCAAAAATTTGCTTCGTTTTGGCTTCCCGCCTCGATCTATAGGGTCGGTTCTACATTATTACCGACCTTACAGGGCTCCTCGGTCGACAAATTCGCCGACCGAATAAGAGCTGCATTTCACGTATACAAGCACCTATAGGGTCGGTTTTTTCTTTATAACCGACTTTACTGTCCTCCTCGGTTCAACACCTCTAAGGTCGGTTATTCCTAAAAAACCGACCTTAAAGGCCTCCTCGGTCGACAAATTGGTCGACCGATTTCTATTCTGGATCCAGATAGTTCACGCATGTATAAGCACATCTAGCGTCGGATTTGATTTTATAACCGACCTTAGAGCCTTCCTCGGTCGACCAATATTTCGACCGATTCATTCGGTCGACAAATTCGTCGACCGATAATTACCTCTAAGGTCGGTTTTTTCCTTAAAATCGACCCTAGAGGTACTTATGCGAAGGAAATCTGGCTCTTTCTCGATCGACAAATTCGTCGACCAATATATATTCTGGATCCAGATAGTTCACGCATGTATAAGCACCTCTAGCGTCAGATTTGCACTTATAACCGACCTTAGAGCATTTCTCGGTCGACAAATTTGTCGACCGATAAGGAGTCAGTTTTCATGTGTATAAGCAACTTTTAGGGTCGGTATTTTTTTTAAAACCGACCTTAGAAGTCCATTCGGTTGACAATATTGTCGACCGAAACATATCGGTCGACGTATTTGTCGACCGAGGAATGACTAGAAAAACCAACCATCGTAACGGCTAAAAAAATCAACCGTTGTAACGGCTAAAAAAATCAACCGTCGTAACGGCTAGAATTTCAACTGTCATAACGGCTATAAATACGACCGTTGACCGTCGTAACGGCTACTTTTTCGATCGACCGTTGGCCGACCGATAGACGACTGTTGCGGCCGTCGGTCGACAAATTGTCGACCGAAATTGGCTCTGTTTTGCTATAAATAGCACCCAAAATGATCCATTTCTTCATACCTTCACATTCTCACTTCTCTAGCTCCTCTCTAGTGTATTCTTGTAAAAATCTCCAGCTTCTCTATATCTAATTCTTGCTTGCTATTTTTCCATTTCAAAGCAACGAAATGGCTTCATCATCTACGCGCGGAAAGAAGCAAGTTGCAGGTAGGAAAGGAAGGACGGGCCTTGTACCGCTGCCGTTCATCAACGACGTCCCTTTCATCGACCAAGCTGCAGGCGACCGCTACCTCAGGCTCTCCTCAAAAACTCCTCTTCCACGACGGCCAGTCGACGTCATGGACTTCCAAAGCATTGTCGATTTGGAGGAACTTTTTGAGGTGCAACATTTGACTGATTTTCTAAATCCCTCCTTACAATCCTACTCCTCCAAACTAGTTAATGAATTCTATGCCAATTTAGCTGACACATTTGATCGACGAATTTGTCAATCAAATGAAGCCATAATTCTTTCTTAGAAGCACCTCTAGGGTCGGTTTTTCTAATAATCGACCCTATAGGGGGTCTCGGTCAACAATATTGTCGACCGACAATGTCCAATTTAGTTATTCACACATGTATAAGCACCTCTAGGGTCAGTTATACGAAAAAACCGACCCTATAGGTGCTTGTACGAAGGAAATCTTGCTCCTTCTCAGTCAACAAATCGTCGACCGAAACGAGCCAGATTTCTTCATTTTAGCACTTGTAGCGTCGTGTTTACCTAATAACCGACCCTAGAGGTCAATTCGGTCGACAAATTTATCGACCGAGTTTGCGTTAGATTGTTATTAAACAACCCAACACGGGCACCATTTATCTATAGAGTCGGGTTTTGTTTGTTGACCGACACTACAGTTTTTCGCTCCGTGCAAAAAGCCGAAATTTTAGTCTTTCTTCCTCCTGCAAAACCCTTTTCTCTTTTCTAAATCTATCTTCCGCGGCGCCGCGAAACCCCTTTTCACTTTGTCATTCCGCCGTTGCCGCGAACGCTTCTCTGTGAAGCCGTTGCCGCCTCACCACGCCGCCAAGAGGATCGTGAATTTTGTTGTCGCCGTGAAAAGGATCGTGAAGCTTGTCGTCGCCGCCTTCCCCTCTTCCTCCACGAAGCCCGTCGTTGTCGTGAAGCTCTTCGTTGTCGTAAAGCTCGCCGTCGCCGCCTTCACTCTTCCACAAAGGTCGCTGCCTCTCCGTGAAGTTCTTCTCTTCCTCCACGAAGCTCATTGCCATTTCCAAGTAAGTTCGAGCTTCCTTCGTTCCTTGTTCCCCTTCATTCCCGCCCGCCGCCATTGCTGCTTCCAGGTCCATCTCGGTCGACAATTAGTCGACCGAGAGCCCACCTGCGCGCAGCGTTCAGGTCCACTCTCGGTCGACAAATTGTCGACCGAGAGTGGACCTGGACGGTGTGCGCAGGTGGGCTCTCGGTCGACTAATTGTCGACAGATATCGACCTGGAACTTATTTATGTTGGACCTATAAATTTTTTAATCATATTTGCTGTAATGTTCACAAATAGTTCTGAATATTATAATGATTTCAATCTTTGGACTGTTGGAAACAGCCTTACTTTGCTAATTTGTACAAGTATTTTCCATTTTATATGATTTGATAACCCAATAATAAAAACATGCATGTCTTTTTTCATATGTAATCATAATATAAATTTTAGAAATTAATACTAGATTAGACATGTATACTCCTAGATTGACACTTTAGGGTTGATGCATGATGTTTAACTTAATATATAAATATGAAAATAATGCATTTATATATTAACTTAGAAACCCGTTCAAAATTTACTCATTAGGAGTAAAATTTGGATAGTCCCCGGTTTGAGACTGTTTTTGGATATTTTAATCTCACTTAGGATGTACCTGTATAATGTATGTTTAGTTTTGTAGATTATTTCAGTAGGATTTCTCCATTTGTTCTCTGGGTACATATGTGAGTGGTTATTTGCCATTTACATCGGTGTACTTGGAGAACTTAGGGGAAATGCTGCTGAAATTTTCTTCAAAACTAAACATACATTATACAATTACTAGTGAGATTAAATATTCAAAAATGGGATAGGTGGTACACTATAGTGTATAAAATTAACTTTCTATCAATAAAAACTTACAGATTATTATAGCATCAATATTAAATTGTTAGTTTTATAATTAATTTTAATGTGATATAGAAAATGGATCAAATTCGGATGTCTATCAAGAACCGTTGCAGTCCAGAATTTTCCAAAGGTCTTGATAAATTTATCAGATTTGCTCAGGAACATAGGAAACTACCTACAGATAGGCTATATTGTCCATGTAGAAATTGTTGTAACAATTTGAAAGTTGATACTGGTGAGGAAATTAAGAATCATGTCATATGCAATGGGATCATACAAGGTTATAATGAATGGTATTGGCATGGAGAGAAATTGAATTATGGAGCAAAAAATGTCGATACTAATAGTTGTGGCATAGAAGATATAGATAATGATGATAATGTTAATGATGAACCGATTCAAGATGACCAGATTCAGGATGATATGATTGATGAGATGCTACGTAGTTGTCGGGACAATGTCATTGATCCACCTTCTTTATTTGCAAACATTGTCCATGATGTTAAAAAACCATTATATAAGGGTTGTACTAAGTTCACGAGGTTGAGTGTTGTGATGCGATTATACACTCTTAAAGCTCAAAATCGGTGGAGCGATAAGAGTTTCACTTCACTGTTGTCTTTGTTAAAGGAAATTCTTCCTGAAGGCAACGAGCTTCCAATTTCAACATATCAAGCAAAGAAAATAATGTGCCCAATGGGAATGGAGGCTAAGAAGATTCATGCATGGCCAAATGATTGTGTGTTATTTCAGAAGGACTATAGTAATTTGATAAATTGTCCAAAATGTGGTGCTTCAAGGTATAAGACTACAAATTCAGCTAAGGCTAAAAATGGCTCTCCTACCAAAGTGATGTGGTATCTACCAATAATACCACGATTTCAACGCTTATTTGCTAATACAGAAGATGCGCAAAATTTGTCTTGGCATGGGGATTTAAAGGTCAATGATGATGGCGTCCTACGACATGCATCTGATTCACCACAATGGAAGAAAATTGATTTATTATACCCTCAATTTGGTAAAGAACCAAGAAACCTAAGACTTGGACTCTGTACAGATGGAATGAATCCCTATGGTACATTAAGCAGCCAACATAGCACGTGGCCTGTTATGATTGTTATATACAATCTTCCTCCTTGGTTGTGTATGAAAAATAAGTATGTGATGTTGTCAACATTGATATCAGGGACCAAGCAACCTGGAAATGATATTGATGTTTACCTTCAACCTCTAATTGATGACCTAATGAAACTATGGGAAGAAGGTATTATGACATATGATGCTTCACATAAAGAGATCTTCAATTTGCGTGCTATGTTATTTTGCACGATTAATGACTTTCCAGCTTATGGAAATTTGTATGGATATAGCATAAAAGGATACAAAGCATGTCCTATTTGTGAGGAAAATACTGATTCAATCAAACTGAAACATGGTGGTAAAATCGTATATCTTGGTCATCGGAGATTTTTCCCACCAGTGCATCCTTATCGAAGGCAACGCAAAACCTTTAATGGGTCAACTGAGGAACGAAGTGCTCCTAAACCTATATCAGGACATGTTGTATATGATAGGGTGAAACATATTGTTAATGAATTTGGAAAGAGTTCAAGTAGTCATACACTCGCATGTGACAAATCTCTATACAAGAAGAGGTCAATATTCTGGGATCTTCCTTATTGGAGATCTTTGGCAATTAGACACTGCATTGACGTCATGCATGTTGAAAAAAATATTTCTGATAGCATCATCGGTACGCTATTGAACATACCAAGAAAGACTAAAGATGGCATCAAATCTAGAAAATATTTAGAATTAATGGGTATTAGAAAAGAATTATCAGTGGAGATCAGGGTTCGCCGCACATATTTGCCACCGGCTTGTTACACTTTGTCAAAGAAAGAGAAAAAGACTTTCTGTGAGTGCTTGTATAATATTAAGGTTCCACAAGGATACTCTTCTAATATTCATAGATTGGTATCAATGAAGGATCTGAAACTGATAGGTCTCAAATCTCACAAATAGCATCTGGCCGTGTTAGGGGATTAGGAGTTGGCATAGGATTCAAGTCTTATTTTGGCCCTTTGCAATCTAAAAAAGGTCGTGTAGGAGGTCTTACACAAGAGGATCTTTAAGCATTAGTGGCGCAGAAAGTAAAAGAAATAATGTCTTCATTTCAGCCTACTCAACCTTCTCAACCTATTCATACTACACGTCTCTCAAGTGATGAGGTACAAGACCATGCTACAGTTTTAGAAGGTCATGAGAGCACTCCCGATGAACCACCACAACAATCTGCAGTAAGTTTTTGTTCTATATGTTGTGTTATTAGTATGATAAATATATGATAATATATATAGTTGTAACATGTATCTGTTCTACTGTTTCTTATATAACTTATATTATTTCAATCTAGGTTGGTATGAACTGTAAACTTGCAGTGGAGGTTCCAGAATATAATGTTGTGGCAGCGGGCAAAGTGTACAACCTTGGCGGTACATTGCATTGCCAACAAATTACTGATGACATCTGTCGTGTGTCCATCCATCTTGTGTATGACGGAATGGGGGACAAACCACTACCCATACCTAATCCTGAATATAGTACAGTTGAAGAAGCTGAGGGTGCTATGGTGGGTTGGCCTAGACACTTGGTTATCAATGACAAGGTATACCTTATTTCTACCATATTTTCATATTTGACTGCATATATGAACTCATGTAATATAAGTATGAAATTTAATTAACAGGTTTGTAAACCAAAAAGTAAAACTTCTGGTAGTCGTCCTCCTATGCTCAAGCCATCTTTCATTCCCGAAACTACATTCGACGAATTGGGAAGCAAATCTAAATGTTTGTGTTGATACTTAGCTAACCAAAGATCGGGATCAAATATGATGGTCAAGTTAACAGAAGATGTAGTTGGGAGGGACTTTGAGAATTTTATTTTTCTTGACGATATTATAGAGTTGTTCTGGTATGATTGGCTGAACACTTCGATAATAGAAGTATGGATAAGGTAAGGATCTATCAATATATATAGAAAATTCCAATACAAATTTTTAGCTTATTTCTACATATGAAAATAATTACAAATGTTTAACAACCATTTATATACTGAGGTCACCAACTTTGATATAAAGAATATTGCATTCTTAGTTCCTTCAGTCACTATTCAGGTGGAGACAAATATTGAGGATGTGAATGAGTACTTCTCTGATGCATTCAAATATTTTGCTAGTGAGGGGAAGGAAATTATCCTAATTCCTTTTAACGTCCAGTAAGTATTATTATTCAATATAATTTTAATAATGAATGAAACTATTTATTTTAATGTTTGTTTTATTCTTACTCAGAGCTAGACATTGGGAATTACTGGTGATTGTCCCAAAATTGATGACTCTTTATTATCTTGACCCAATGGGTAAAACAACAAGGAGTCACAAACTGAAATTGTCAGCTATGGAGTAAGCATAAATTTAATCAATTGCTTCAACATGATATTTTATTTAGAATTTCTATTTTACCAACTATCGTTTAATTGATAGGGGTATAAAGGATTTTCGTGAAGCCGGAGGACAAATACCTACAAAATTAAAGACATTGACTTTGAAAAATGTCAAGGTAGCTACTTTGACAACTGCTTAGTCTTATATGTATTTAATTTTCAATTCTAATATGTCAACTCTTATACTCTTATCTCAATTGTTGTTTATAGTAGTTTACTAACATTAAGTATAATTCGTTATTTGTAGTGTCCTATGCAAAATAATTACTGGGCTTGTGGCTACTATGTAATGAAATACATGCAAGCTATTGTCAAACAAGCATCACATGACATTCAGACTATAAGTCAGGTAATAAAGAATAACATCATAAATTTACAAGTGATTGTAGTCATTTTTATAAAATATTAGCATGTGCATTTTCTGTTACATATCTTTACAACTCAGCCTTACACACATGTGGACTTGAATGAATTCCGAGAAGAGTGGTCAGAGTGTTTTATAAGTGAAGTCGAAATAGCATTGGATTAAATATGTCGGCTCCATTTATGTATGTGGTTTGAGTATGTACTCATTCATATTTTTACTTTTGTAATATGTCATCTCAGACTTGCACTCTATCATTTTGTAAATTATGATATTTATTATCATTTTTGTTATGAATGTGTGGTTTTGAATGGTGACGGTTGAGCATCAATGCTCCCCTCTCCCAGAATATATGAATCTTCTTGTTCTTCTGTTCTATATCAATTTCTGCAGAATTTTTTTTTTAAAAATTTTAACTTCTAGCGTCAGTTTTTTAAATAACCGACCCTACAGATTGAATTCATTGTACACTCTTCGGTCAAAAAATTTTCAACCGAAATAGAACTTCTAACGTCGGTTTTTGTAAAAAACCTAGTCTACATGTCCTCTATAAGGTCGGTTTTTTTGAAAAAATCGACCCTAAAGATTGAATAAAACATTTCAGTGTAAGACTCGGTCGACAAACTTCTCGACTGGAATATCAACAGTACACTCAAGTGTATTCCATCTTATCTCTCTCTCTCTCTCTCTCTCTCTCTATATATATATATATATATATATATATATATGTATGCATGTATGTATAAATATATATATATATATAAATAATAATCCAGTGAGAAACATGTTACAGTGAGATCATGAGAAACATTTAAATAGCTATACAATTATAGTTTTTATTTCAAATTCCAACCATATGGATTAAAAGTGGACCAGTTTATTTACCTTGAAACAAAAAATCATTACAAGTGGATATTATTTACTTTTTCATTTGTTCAATGCACACATTTTATATCCAATGGTAAGCCTAAAACTCAATATAGAGCTTCAAAAAATATTTTATTGTTGCTAATGCTATACAAACCCGATGAAGATGAAAACTTGTAGAAAGGTTAATATTAAGGTATGTTTTCATTCCATTCAGTTGGATATATATATATATATATATATATATATATATATATATATAATTTTCTTGGTCAATACTTCAGTATTCTATCTTTTCTGTGGTGCTCAAGCATTTCTAGTTGTGGCCCTTCGTCACCACTGGTCGGGAATAAAGATCTAAATGGGTGGATGAGTTGAGGCATCACAAAGAAGAATTTTTCATGGGTCATACTTCATCATTCCTCAGTCAATTTATCAACTGTAACTACGTTCTAGGTTTTCTTTTAAGTTTATATTTTGTTCATAAGTTGTACCCATCTAGTTACCTCGTTGGCCCCTTGGCAGTCACTCCACTAGTCCATCACTCTCATTTCTTTGGCATACCCTCCCCCTACAGCCTACAACATGTCCCCTCTCATGCACCATCAAACCAAACATTATACAACTTGTGTCTATGTTATCGGTTAGTCTTGGATTGGGCACCACTAGCTTTGGTGGAGTTGCAATTTCCACTGGTGAGTAATTTATAAAAGTCCACTCAACTATTGTTCTTGTGAGGTTGTGACTCGTTGGTTCATGATAGTCAGGAGGAGAAAAGTTCTAATCCTGGCAAGGTCTTTTCTCGAAATGTTTTGAGCTCTGTTGTGATTGTGTAATTTATTACTTTTAAACAAAGCAGTTGAACGGGTGCGAGAATGTTTTTAGTACCTCATATTTTATAGCTAGTTGTCAGGACCATCATTTTCTGCACCTCTTCACCCATCCCGTCAGATAGATGGAATGCCTCAGCCACCTAACATACTATTTCTAGAGCTATATAAGTATGGCCCTCACTTCTCCATCTCTTCCACTCACTTAGTTTCACTTTCCCTCACCATATCTCATATCCCTTCCCTCTTTCCCACTCTTTAAAAATTTAGCACCATGACTCTCATGTTAAGTTTGGATTTTGTAGCTTACCGACTTCTAACAAGACAACCTCTATATGGTCTCCTCAGAATTTCAACATGAAAAGAATCTTTGACAAAGAAACTATCATGTGTAGCTCTTTGTCACAATTAGATCATTAAATTTGGTAATTTTTCCATCCTCTCCCTCCTTATCTAGCATTATTGACATCTTCTTTCACTAGTACAAACCATGACAATTTTTTTATTAAAACCTATGCCAATTTTGATACATATATGTGTGAAATCCACTATAGATTGAGCAACAACAGTCACAAATAAGTTGTCGGTGTCAGATTAGATGTTTCTCTATATTGAAGAAAAAAGAATAAAACTTGACACATAATTCACGAGTTGACTGCCACTTATATCAATTTTATGGGCCATGAACTACCAGCTCACATAAAATAACCACTACCGGTGCCAAACTAGATAAACCAACAGACCATAGGATATCATATCCCTAATGTTTAACAATAACACATTTTAAAAGAGGGTATTTCAATTGAGAAATGATAATTTAGATTGTACACAAGATACATATTGTTCATAAGATCAAATATATCACTTTTAGTAAATATATTCAAGTGGTGTTCAATACATATCATATTTATATATTCTAATATCAAACATATTTTAAACCTTCAATACAATTTGAGATGCAATGATTCCACCATCCATGCCTCTTGAAATAAATGAAAACTTAACCAACGGTGCCCCTTCTTTCTTACACTTCTTAGATTCTCTTTTACATAGAGGCATGTATGATTTTAATCTTCACATCATGGTAAGGAGAAAGCGAACATTAATATTCATAATTTTTAAAACATCTCAAGAACTATCTAATGATCTCATCATTGACAACACAACTGGTGGATTTTCAGGCTAATATATCTCTAATGATGATCTCATGAGATCATTTTGCTTGCCTTTACTATCGATGTCCATGAGACCATTTGAGATGAAAAAAATATAAGGATAATAGTCGGTGAACACCGTGTATAAGAATTCAAGTTCTATCAGGAATAGAAAAGATGAATTAGAATATAAATATCAAAAATTACAATTCACTCATGACAACATATATTTATTTACAAAATATATCTAACTTTATTTTTGTGTTATAAAGCATAATATTATATTAGTCAACAAATTTTGGATACTTATAAGTATGCCCTTCATACCCTTTATAAAACAAAGCAGATCATTTTGGAGCTTCCACGTAAAGAAACCTCAAAAAGAAGAGAAGGATGTGACAAAGTTGATTTTTTATCTTTTGACTCTAAAATCTAGTTCTGTATTTCTTGTATTCAATAACCCCACTTTATCATCAAATAGGTGTCAAATACTCTTTTGGAAAAAAAATTGGATAATAGTGAGATTTGAGGACTTTAGTGACACTTAATTGAGGAATTTTGATGGCATTGTATACTTTGAACACTTAAATTTCTACTAATCTTAGTCTTTCTATTCTTTTGTCTCAATCCAGCATCTATATTTATTATTTGAATCCCAAAATATTTTTGAATATTTGTGACCATATGATAAGCCTTGTGGCTAAATTTCAATTCATTCTGAGCTTCCTAACTCCCTAGAGAAATTCTTGAAATTCCATGTTTAAACCACTTTTTCCGCTTTCATTTCCTTCATTTTCACCTTGCTGGGCCAATTTCCGCCCTAAATGGGCCGCACAGAGGGTATGACCCAGGGTGGGGCGCTGAGCCGCACACCCTCAGATCCCGATCCAACGGCTGCGGGGTCATACCCTACCTCGGGTCGGCCTACTACAGTGTCGTCGGGTAGAGGAGCCCGAGCCTGCCGGTTCTCCACCATTTCAAGGCCGTTTCACACGATTCTTTCGTCATTCTCTCCCAAATTTGAAATACCATTGTTTCCCACTCATTTTTTACCTGCAATCACAAAGTTTCTCAAACTTTTTAATCTCTTTGGGGCGGCTGTCGCCATGGCCGAAAGTGGGTGGAATACACACTAACCCTAGACCCCCACACCTATATAAAACCCTCTTTGGCTTCCATTCTTCCCCACGAATGCATCCATACCTTTGGATTTCACTTTCGTGCACTTTATCTTGTTCCCCATCTTGGCCAAAGTTGTGTAGCCACGGAAATCACTATAGCAGATCCATTTTCACGAGCTTTCTCTCACTTCGGGTATGATTCCCTCTCCTTCTCTCTCTAGAAACTTACTTTGACCATAACTTTTACTTATATGCTCAGAAATATGTAAAATTATAGTCCATTTTGATCACAAGAACGAGTGGGACGCAATGAAAATGCTTGAAAAACCAGATTCCTGATCTTTCTCCGAATTATATTTATGTTGTATCTTTGATGGTGGTATGCAAATCAAGTGTGTATCTTTTTCTGAATCTTGACTTGATATCATGAAATTTGTGGAACTTGTATTGATCTATCAATCAAATCACAACATTTAACTTTTGCATCTATTACTTTTATGAAAGATCTAGATCTAACTTTGTTGACTTGTTTATGATTTATGTACCCTAAATAACGACAAGTCTTGATGACGGATTTTAACCCCAGTATTGTAGACATGAACATTCTAAATCTTAATTTGTTTTACTTTTGACAATGTTTAATTGATCTAACATCAAGATATGATTCTAGACTTATGGACCTATCATGTTATGTAACATTTGATTCCTTGCAATCTAGATCTAGTCAAAATGATATTTAGACTCACTCTTATAGCTATGTTATATTTTTGCTCATGAAATCTAAATATTACAATCCAATCTTGATCTTGTGATTATTGAATCTAATAAAGATCAAACCTTGTGATGTCATCATTCTAAGATCATGAAATACTATTCATAGAAATCTCTATATCAATATTGATCTAGAAGTTAACTAGTGACCTTGACTTTGGGTAAGGTCCTATTATGAACTAAGTATGGTTCGTGCTAATCCCAAGAACATGAAATCTTGATCATAATGAGATTCCACATCCAAGGACAATAACGAGGCTTAATGAACTGTAATGTTGGTCCTTGTGACTCCCTATTATAGTTTGGAATACTAATGCATGAATACCCATTAATGTGTCAGGGCTTGACTTTGACTCTACTCTAACTCTCAAGATCTTACTCAAAAATTTTGGTAAAAGGTACGCTATTATATAAGTCCTCATTGATTGTATTGAAGATATTTTTATGTATCTCTTGATTGTATACTTGGCTATTTATTTGGATGAGCTATTGTTCCCTATGATTAGTCTTCTGTTTTTCTATACCATATTTTGAAAAACATGAAAACATAAATTACATACCCATTATGACTGCCTGTATATTGATAATGATGATGATATTGATAATGTTAATAATGTTGATATTGAGTACAACAACCCCCTCATTTGGAGGTGGGACTTGTACATTGGCCTCCTATGTTCCTATAGTGAGAAGGAGCCCAGTGACTTACCCCATCGCGTTGGGGCGATAAAGTCACACAAAGTATATAAGCATGCTTCTCGAATTATAGTATAATGGGAACTCGTAATAAAAATTGAATTGTTGAATAACAACCTTTTTTTGAATGATATTGAATGTTTGGAAATTGTTTGTTATACTTTGAAATATAAGTCCTGCTAAGTATACTTATTTTCTTATAAATTGTTTTGCTTGATTTTGATAGCGTACCGTGCAATTGCATGATTGTGTCTTGATTTTCTTGATTTTAGGCATTACAAATGGAATATTGAATAAAATCTCTTCCGCACTCATACACTCTGATGACAAAGATAAATCGGGTATATTTCCATATTGGGTCAGTTTGTTTTTTAATTATCCAGTTTTTGAGTTATTTATTTCTTATTGTATATGCCAATGTGTTAGATCCTATCGGGCCACTCAGGGACGGGCGCTTCAATCCTTTTTCTACTGTCTAGGCAGTAGGATTGGGATTGGGGTAAGAACGGTTGCGTGACAGAAACGTAAGCCAAAAACCCAAGACAACAAAAAACCCACAACCTAGATTACAACACAAACCTTAGAGCAAACTAATGTTTCTATTTTGTTATACTATCAAAGAGGAAAGAAACTCAAATTCCGCTATTATGAATACATCCATGTAGCCAATGCTTTTTTTCATAATTGGATATTGAAGAAACTAACAGTTGAGAGATAAAAATCAAGGTTAGATCATATTGATTATCTCATCCAAGATACATATTCAACTTCTTATTTTTTTCAATCCTCATTTTCTATTTCCTTTATAATATGATTCCTATTGTTCGAAATCAAAAACATTATTGAAGTTAATTTTCCTCCACTTGATTAAGTTGTTGACTCCTCTATTTATAGTTCAAAGACAATCCAAAATTTAACCATACTTGGTTGCAACTCCACATTTGGATCTGGCACAACTTTTATTTCTAATCCAGTGGATACATCTTTGATTACTATTGGCGGGGAGTGTTAGCTTGCTATATCGGTTCATCAATTAAATCATTCACCTGCTTCACCAGATCTTGAGTATGTTACTCATATGTGGCAATGAGCTTCTCACAATTATCTTCTTTAGGAGAAGAGGCAGGTATTAAGGGTTTTGTTCAGGGTAAAATTAATCAAGGAATAACCACTACAAGCTTACCTTGAACATTGGCATTCTAATGAGCGCCATCCATCAGTTCGGTAGAGAAAATTTCAAGATCGGTCAATTATATGGAATGCCTATCTACATTGGTGCATGAATTTTACAAGTGACTAAGGTGATATAGCTACCCTAGGAGTCTATATGTACCCTTGGGTGATAGGTTCTTCATACTTATATAGATAGGTGTAGAGGAGAAGGAAAGACAGGGGCATCCATTCCTGAGTAATCATTAAGATACCATCAATACACAAAGGTGTCGCTCTAATGATCAAATCTCTTTCCATTAAAGTCATAAATCGTATGACTGAAACCTTTATGCTCCTCAAATAATATCTTGAATCTATTGCATGGCCCCAACTACCTGTGAATCCATCCAACAGTCCGCCTCAAAATGGCCTATGATGAATCTAATGAAAATGTGGTTATCCCATACTATGGACTTGCCTCTCTGATTTGGAATCACGGCCATTTTGATGCCATCTCGTATTGAAAGAGGGATAATCGTGATTGTGGAGATTGTGTTGATGTCGATCTCTTCCTAACTATGACAACAAGTCTAAATCCACTCTGAATTTGATACCCACTCATCTATAGATATGTTGGGGATGTCTTCAGGAGGTTATGTGGAAGGTTCCTAAGAAGGAGAACTGTGTTGATGGGTATAAACCTAGAGAGTTTATGGGTGATAGTTATCTCTAATATTCTCTCTTGATCTAGGAGTTCATTCGAACTCCCTTCCTCTTCCTCTCCCCCATCCATCACTAGGATTTCTTCCTCTCCCCCTTTAGACAGTGTAATGACAATGAAAGGAGAACCACATATATTTCCTTCTCAATCCTTCCACAATCCTATTCATTTCCATCACTACATTTATTTTCCAATCTACCAAAGATTTCATGAATGTTACCAACCTTGACACCAATCCTGCTCTAGTGAGGATGTGTATAATGAACCCTATGATCACCCCCTTAGATATGGATATGGATTGGATTGAATGTAATCCATCAAAATCCACAAACAAACACACACACACACACACACACACACCATTGGTAGATTATCAAAATGTATTCAACACCCATATTGTCTCTTCCTAGTGCCCATTTACTTCACAAGTGGGAATTAATGAATATCCAATAACATGCACCTCTAAATAGTATAATCATTCACAATGTTTCACCTCAAGTTGCCATTGGTTGAAACTGTGGGTAGGAACTTTGGATCATTTTCTACATCGTCAACTTGTGGCACACAATGTATGATAATAGTTACTAAACAAGGGGGTTCAATAAAATTAAGACACTAAAGATTAGTAGCCAAAGTAAAAATATCTTTTGCTTAGCATTCTCGGGATTTTTTTAATTAAATTTAAGTTCATCCATTACAAGATAGTCAAGAAATTCTATCATCTGAAGTCAAATTTCATATGGATTTGTCAATGTGAAAATTTAGCACCATCAAAATTTCCAATCATACCAGAAGTGTAAATGTCAAGATGGTAAACATCATGGCCATCCATGTTCACTAATGGAGGAATATTAGTTCTTCAAGAAAGTTGAATTTTAGAACGTCCTCACAAGCAATAGCAAGCAACTATAATTAACTAACATATTAGATGTCAAGTTTAAGAATCAGATTTGAAACAAAAGAACAGACATAGTAGGGAATATAAATAAATTGAGTTATTCTTTTTAAGATATGTAGGGAAATAAAGAACAGACATAGTATTTTCTTATTCTCCAAATACATATAGTTTTTTCAGTCTTGATGCGATCATGAACCTATAGTAAGAGGTCACGGTCACGAACCTGCCGCAAGTGGTTGTCTCACTTAGACGTAGATAACCGACAGTAACACACCCAGTGCAGCTCAACAGTTGTTAGGTACCACCACCTAACCGGTCGTGTTGTGTAAGAGAAGAGGGGACGGACAAGAAGAGTTCTCAAAAGAAATCCACACAGAAGAAAAGGTCTACAGAGGTAGTAGATGAACTCCACGTATATCTGTGTTTCACCTAAACCAAGGGCCTTATTACATACTGTACAGTATGTGTTGTAGTTCGGAAGGAGCATGAGTTGGCGCGTCTTTCTTTATTAGGCGGTGATAGGCATAGTCTCGACGATAACGCAGGATGACACTGTTGATCGGATGAGGAAGCAGAGTCGGTCGGCATAGTTGGAGTCACTGCTAGCTACGTACCTGAAGCGTGATGAACAGGAGGCATCGATCGGCGAGCTATTGTGCCTGGCGGCGACGAAGTTTGCCTCGTACACGTACCCGCGCGTCGCAACCAACGCAGAGGAAAGCGGAGTTAGACTCGCAGTAGAGTAGATGGTGTTTTATTTAATAATTTGGCGATGATTCGCACACACGCTCAGCGATTTCGACGAAAGAATAAGGCATGCAAATACACGGCGGAAGCTTGCTTGTCACTATCATGGCACCATATAACAACACCAAATGAAGCTATATTGTAAGCAAAGATTAACATAAATTCATTAAGAGGTCGTGCAACGACGGTGACACCTTGTTTATGGTAACGAGTATATATAGTCCAGGAGGAGGTTAATTAATTTCTAAACGGAAGTTGGCTCCGTGGCTCTGGTTGGTAGCTGTGGACGGAGCGGAGCCCAGAGATCCTATAGCGTCGTGTGAACGCTGACCGCGTGAATGCCGTACACCCACAAACACAGGATATAAAAGAGTGGGGGAAATGCTGATGAGATGGGTATTTGGATCACTTACGTAATATGTAGGTCTACAGTACAGAGGAGATGAACGGACGCTAAACAAAGCAGCAGCGTCGTCTTTCTTTACATTCCAGCCAAGTGATTGTCCCTATCTTCGCTCGCCTCGTTATTATATACGTTCATCAACTTCCGCAAACTCATCAACTTGCGCTTTTAAATTGAAGTCGAGACTTCTCACATCACCTCACGTACTCACACCACACTTGCGGCCACAAACGATCGAGTTGCTTGCGTCACATATATGCCACGGACCACCACAATGCAACAGGCCTGTGGGAAGGAAGACATGCAAGCAACACGTTTCTTTTGAAAATAATAAACTGGCTAGTAATTAATTCGATTCTCCCCCCCCCCCCCCCCCCGCGCCGCAAAACACTATGTATTCTTGTGGTGACACCCCATGATGTAGGTAGTTTCAAACAAACTCCTTCATTTATGTTTTATAATTGTTTGAATAGATGCAAATTTTACCCAACGTCTACTATGCAAGTTGTATTTGTAATTTCGAGGACTTGCCTAACTTAGTGTGATATTTGTAATTATTGGCAAATAGGTGGGATTTATTTGTAAGTATCTAAACTACGTTGGGGCGTTATATGTAATCGTGGCATACCAAAATAGGCCTAGGAGGAAAAACTCAATAAGTCAACAACTTGGTTATAAAAATTAATAGAGCCAAAACAAATTGTATGGTTCACTTTGAAGAAGTTTTTTTTTTGTCAGTCAAAAATCCATCCTCCTTTTTTTTGTATTTTCCTTGTGTTGTTCTGTTTACAGTGTAAGGGGAAAAAATATGTACAAGTATAAAAGACATGTGTGTATAGCAAGCTGTACATAGGACTAGCAAAAAAAAAAGATTAAAAGAAAACATGCTAGCCGAATGGACTGATCAACCATCTAAGCCTCAACCCAAGATCTGTGTCCAGCAACAGCGCGTTCAGAAGACATCTTCATAAGGATAGCAGTCTAAAAATCTTCAATGACCCAAGCACTTCATAACAAATAGCCCTTCGAACTTCCATCTCAGTCATAGACATGTAAGTATAGTTGATACTCTCCAATCTAAACAACCAAAACAACACCTTCAACAACCCAATCACTTCAACAAACAACCCTTTGAACTTCCATATCAGACACAGAAAACTCCATAGCCTCTGTTTCAAAGAACTTAGATCTTGTGTCAAACATTGAGATGAGCTCTTCAGCCAGTGACAAGCAACAAAGGAAAGAACTTCAGGAGATCAGTCACCAGGACAAAAGCTTCAACCAGAAAAAGAACTGCTTATCAGTTCACCATGTAGCACAGGCTCCAAGGAGGGAAGCGAATAAACCATAACAAAAATAGCATCAAAATCTTATCAGTATCCAACACAAAGAGATACAAGACAAGATATCCAAACGTCCAGGAAACTAGAGCCATGTCTGTCAAGGACAACACTCAAGAGATAGGAAACCAGAACATTCTTAGCTTGTCCAATGAGAACACCTTCTTCTCTTGCATTAGATCCCATAAACAATCTATCTTTTACTATAACACATCACAAGCCTATGAACAACCCTAGGGGAGCTCTGCCACTCCAACAAAAGGATTATCTCACCCATTCCAAGGTTGTCTCTAGAAAAAACTTCACACTGAATAATCTGCAATGAGATCTTATGTCTTCGTCACACACCAACCAAAGGAAGTTTTCGTGTGAAACCCAGATAACCAGAAGGTTGAGGACCAGGAATAAAAATCAAACAAGTTGAACACCTAATCTTCAAAAGAACCAGCCAGAGTCTGAAAAAGACAAGAACCCCTAAAATAGATCTGCTACTCCAGTCAAGGATAAGTTGTCTTCAGGGTCGTAGGTAGCTAGAACCAGATCGGCCAAACTGCACTTTGCTACAACCAAAAAAAACCTCAGAAAGATTAACCAACAACACACAACACCCACCTAAATCAGTTCTGCCACTCCAAGCTAGGATAAACTAACTTCAGGATCGAAAGAGACAGAGTTAATAAGAAAAAAATAACCAGAACAAGACAAAGAAGATTTGTCCAAACATATCTCTGACCAGAGGAGCCATACAAAAGGAACTATTCTACATCTTAACAGAACAATACAAGCTCCCAACAAAAGAGCATATGTACAGAAAGAAACTCAAACGAAGGCAACCCAAAACCAGACCATCTGGCCATATCAAACAACTTCATATCAGAAAATACAAGAGAAATCAAGCAGATAAACTCCTGCAACAACATAAACACCTAACTATAACCAGCCATGATCATCAACAGTCATCAAATCATCCATCGTTATCTCTTGCCAGGGCACAATAATCAGCATAAATGCTTTTCCACAACACCATCGAGTTTTTATACATATTATCATGAACTCTTATATTTCTCTCCATCCAAATATGATACAAAATAAGGAGACTAATAATACTAGTTTTCCTACTCTTCATACTCACAGTGTCATCCCAATTACCAGGTTTCCTATCAATTAACTCAAGATCCACAACATATTGCCAAAGCTCCCTAACAAACACACAACGAAAGCAAATGTGATTTGTATCCTCATAGTCATTCATACACACAACAAAAGGAGGATACAAAAATTCCCCTTCTCCTATTATAATTACAAGTCGGAAGCTTATTATGCATGACTTTCCAAACATGGAATTTGTTATTCATGTGGCTTTTACATCTCCAAATCCAACTATATTTAGGGTCTTCATTTCCTTTGCTTCTGATACACTCCCAAATAATTCTAAAATTTACCTTCTTTTGACCATTAAACAGCCAATGATCATCATTTGTATTACTGATATTAATGGTTCTGAGCACCTCAAGAATGCTTTGAGAACAATGAGATTCACTAACTACCCACATACCATTCTTAATAATGGTGTTAAGTTGAGCATTCATATGATGTTAGGCTCTAATGATGACATTTTTATCCACCACCTCATGAAAAAACTTACTAGAATACCAGGGATCTTTCCAAATCTTAATGTTATCACCATATCCAATTTTTAAAACTAGACGAACCAACACAGTACTTCTACATCTAAGGACAAAATTGAATATCCAAGAATAGTTCATGGAAATTTCACAACTCCAAAACGTTTTTTTTTTTTGAAATATTTTTCTCCAATCCATTTTACCCACAAAGTATCCTTTTTTCTAGTAATATCCCAATTATTTTGTATGAGAGAAGCCTCTGCAACCTCTTTGCTTTTCCTTATACCCAAGCCTCCTTTGCTTTTAGGAAGAGAAATTACATCCCATTACACAAGATGCAAATTTCTCTTTTTCTCAGATTTCCCCCACACAAAATCTTTGCAGATTCTATCAATTTCCTCCAGAGTAGAGCTAGGGATAGGAAAGGCCTTGACCCAAAAAAGATACACAGTAGACAAGGTAGATTTGACTAGCTCTACCCTACCCGCCATGGATAAGCAATTCGAATTTCAACATTCCAGTCTTCTTTTAATCATGTCCACCAACCTCTCACAATGTTTCTTTCTAATCTTACTAGAAAACAAAGGAAGCCCCAAATACTTGGTATTATCTAGGTCACCAACATTCATACCCAGCTTGCTTGAAATATCATCAGAATTCTCAGCATTACCCATGAAAATCATGCTCTTCTCTTGATTCACTTTAAGCCCATACATGTCTCCAAACCTTTCCAACAACCTTCTAATATTTACAACATTATCAACACTAGCTTTAGCAAAGATCATTAAGTCATATGCAAAAATGAGATGGGAATAGCAGAATTTCTTCGAAGCATAGATAGGAACAATATCATTCTTCTTGATACTATCTTTGAACATTTTAGAAAAGCCTTGCATAGCAATAACAAAAAGGTAGGGTGCTATGGGATCTCCTTGCCTAACCCCATTAGAAGGAAAAATAGAATTAGAGGGCTCGCCATTCACCAGCACCTGATAAGAAGTAGAAGAGAAGATGACATCTATCCACCTAATCCATCTGGGAGAAAAACCCATCTTGTAGAGAATAGAATAAAGATACCTCCAGCTAACAGAATCGTATGCCTTAGATATGTCAGCTTGTACACACATGTTAGCATAGTTTTTCCTTTTAAAATCAATAAGAATTTCATTAACAAGTAACACAACATCCTTTATATTTCTCCCCTTAACAAATTCACATTGATTCACATCAATGATACTAGATAAAACTAATTGAAGTCTGTTGGCTATAATCTTTGAGATTATCTTATAAAAGATGTTACAAAGAGTAATAGGGTGCCAATTACTAATAAGAGTTGAATCAGTACCATTAGGTAAGAGAGTAATACATGTCCTGTTGGCTTCTCTTAAACGACTTCCATTTAGAAAAAAAACTCATTCACATCATCAAAAATGTCATCTCCAATAAGGTGCCAAGCATGTTTTAAGAAAAGGCCATTATACCCATCAGGACCAGGACTCTTATCCTCATTCAGATCTTTAATTATATAATCAACTTCCTTTCTTGTTACATTCTTAGTGAGAAATATGTTATGTGCATTAGTTACCAGGGGCCATTCCACTCACCTGCCCATGCAGTACCTTTCTCAGATTTAAGAAAAGAGTACTATAATAATTAGTAATAGCATCTTTAATCTCATCATGATCCTTTGACACGGAGCCATTAATGATAAGACTGCTAATATAATTTCTACTCCTAGTTCTGAGGGATGCATAAAAAATATACATTCAAATTACCCTCCTTTAATCACTGTACACATGATTTTTGCCTATAAAACTCCTCTTCAATAACAGCAGCTTTCAAAGCTTCCTTCCTTTTAATATTAGCTAGATCTCTCAACTGGGGGTCTTTTGGATTCATAGCAGCTAACTTTTGAATAGAAAGAGCAGATTCCTTAAGATTATGAGCATTTTCAAAGATGTTTCCAAACCCAGATTTATTCCACACCTTCAGCTTGTGTTTAATATGTTCAAGTTTCATGTATAATTTGAAAGTCGCAAAACCCTCAACCTCTAGATTCCATGCATCATTCAGAATATCCATATAGTCCTTATGTTTAATCTATCCATTAATAAACCTGAAAGGAGTTCTTCTTTTCCTCTATTCTCCCAAAAACAAGCATATCCTTCTATGATCACTAATAATGTTCAAAACACTTTCACCATGAAAATTGTCAAAATTAGATTGAAAGACACCATTGAACAGAATCTTGTCAATTCTGGATGCAATAAATCTATCCCCCTCTTGTTTATTATCCCAAGTGAACAAAGGTCCATTCAAATCCAATTCAAAAAGCCCATTGTCAAGAACAAATTCATTGAAATCTACCATAGATTTAGCAGAAGGCGGTAGAGTTCCAATCTTTTCATCAGTTTTTCTAACAGCGTTAAAATCCCCCATGATAATCCAAGGAACATTCACATTTTTGGCAAAACTATCAAGATTGCACCACAAACCAACCCTATCAGAGTCGTCATTATGTCCATAAACAACAGATAAAAGAAAGTTACTATCATCTTTCACAACTTTAACATGAATAGCCTGGTCGCATTCATCGATATACACAACTTGACAAACCTCCTCCTTCCAAAGAATAAACACATTGCCAAGAACATGAGACTTTAAATTTGATAACCATCTATACTCCCCAAAGTGCTTCTTTATAAACTTATCAGCTTTTTTCCCTCTAATTTTAGTTTCAACGAGAATGACCAGATCACATTTAGCCTTCCTTATTTCCTCTCGAACGCTCAAAATTTTATTAATAATGCCTCTGACATTCTAAGAGGTGATATAGGTAGTAAGAGTCATTTAATACCTAGGGTTGTTGAAATGACAGCCTTAGTACTTTTAGAAATCATTTTTAGCTCCCCCTGTATTGGTGAATATATTGAATTTTAAACTCTATGGTAAATCCTGACATTCATCTTAGCTTGACATCTTGGAGGTCCTTTCTTGCTAACACCCTTAGAACAATTCAAAACTGAGCTAGAAGAAGCTTGAGAGCTTGATTCACTAACAAGAGAGATAATAGGGACATTTGGAACCGAAGTAGGTGTTGAAGGTCCTGAGTCAGTTCTTCTACCTTCCTCAGGCTCCTTATAATTCTGTGTAGTATGCTCATTGAACTCAGATTCAATTCCATCATTAACTCCCTTGATAGTTTTAGGTCTTCAATTACATGTTCATCTTCAGGCATCTTGTTCTTAATACAGAGAATCTCCTCTTCATCTTCTATATCTTCTAATACAAATAGAACATCATCATCCTTCTCCACAATATGAACTTCATCATGTTGGCAACAAACTTGACTCTTTTTTATTTCTCAGACCTTTTTTTGAAACATGTCGGATCGGATAGTTTTCTTAGAAGATGCTAATTTTGTTTGGCATTTATCATGACCCAGGTATCCACACTTTTTACATTTATATAGAATCCAGTTGTATTCCACATCAATGATTTGTTCATCCCCTTCATCACTAATCAGAGTAATCATTCCTGGATGCTTGGCATCTTTGTTTATAATAACTTGAATCTGAGCATATTCGATACACCTCGGGCTAAGAGTCATTTCATCCATCATTACTGGAACGCCTAAGTAAGATCCAATCCTCTCAAAGGTTTTAGTGTCCCAAAGATCCAATGGCAGATTTCTGACCCTTACCCATACAAGAATATCCTCAAGAACAACTTTATCTTGCTTCTCTCTGATTTTCCAACTTTTTAAGATAATTGGTCTGTCTTTGACATACCATTTTCCATTAACCACAGCTTCTAGATCAGTTTTCTCAAAGAATCTTATCAAGAAAAAACCATAACCTCTCTCAAAAATCTCAAACGCACCTTGCACTCTCCAAATGCCGGTGAAGTAATCAACAAGAGTAAGGATATGAGGCCAGAAATCAACCACATACCCCAATAAGCACTTGCTCCATCGGGCTGCATTTTCTATGGCTTCCTTCTTAGGATACGTTAGTTTCCCTTCAATTATTGATACCTTCATCTTCCTCAGATCTTACGGTCTCCCGCTTGTCTTTGTCTTGAAGCTTTCCCACTTTCTCATAGTTAGATCTGGATCTAGATCTAGGTTTTCTTTATACATGTGATGCTCAACAGACACTTCCTCAGATCTAACCCCATCTCCATGCATGATCATTTCTCAGAAAGGTTGCCGGTGAAATGCCATCACCTTTCCATTTGCCTTGTCATGCGAGGTGGAAGGGAACACGAGAGCCATCACATCCACTTTGAAGAAGTTGAAAGAGTGGCAAGGTCATTAAACCTTTTGGGAGAAGAATATAGTGGCATGACAAAAGAGTGAGTGAGTGATGAGTGTGAGCGTGAGAGAGAGTGTGTGCTTGTTAGAGAGAAAGCGAGGCATGTGCTTGTGTGTGTGCATGTTTGTGGGTGGATGGTTGTGTAGGTGTTTGTGCATGTGCTTTTAGCATGTAAGGGCCCACTCATAATGTCTAAACCTTTGTTAAGTTAACATGTCACTCATGCATGTGTGTTTCACCAATTGAAGTGTATACTAGTCTCACGATAAGGAAATTCCATGGTGGTGTTGTAACTTTTCTTAGGGTGTGTGTCAAATCTTATTCGACTGCAATGGATAGTGGGAGTAGAAGTTTGTATGTGTAACCATATTAGGCATTGTTTTCCATATATTTTTTAGTCTATAATTCGAATTCAAAATTCAAATAGACTACTAGTAGTGAGCTTCAATTAAAAATGGGATGCATTATTTTTTTCATAATTGTTCAACTATAGGTGCCAATTGATGATTAAGTTCTATTTAGGTAAATTATGAACAATGGGGTGATATAGCCATGTAATAAAGTTTTAAATTGAACATGGTCATCCTAGTAGGGACATAATTAAAACTTTAACATCTATGTAGCTATGCATCCACAAATCACACGCATTTTGAACGACAAGAGAGGAGAATTCTTATCTTGTGCTACCTTTAAAGGGTATTCATGATTTCATTTGTTTATTAAACCCTTATAATATAGTTTATATAGTGAATGAATTCAATATAGTGTCTTCAAGTTTAGCATTCATTAAATAATAATCTGGTCAAAAATCTCTATGATGTATTCAGGTGGTATCGTTTTCATTATGTACGTTTTATTTGAAATCATTTTAATTTCTTCAACTTAATCATTCCTTTACAATATCTAGTATGATAATAGATTTTAATGGGTGATGTCATGTCTAACTTAGGTCTTTCATAAAGATTAATGGGAAATTTTATTTATCTAAATTGTTATCTACAAATGTTGTGGTTATGAGGAGTTGTGGGATACACAAATATTTCATGGGAAAAAAATCATTGGATGTCTAAGCTGTCTAAGAAATGATAAAAAGATAAATGGAACTAAAATAGTGAGAATGATTTATTTGAATATTTTGAAAAAAATTAGTTATTTCGTTCTCTTTTAGACCACAAAATAGTGGGTTGGAATAAGAGTAAGTAGGTGTCTGTGGGTGAGACAGAGTACCATGCTCTTGTGTTTGCTTGCATGTCAAATGGATGGATATGTGTGTGCATGTATGGGCTGCTACTTAGCATAACCATGGGTTATTCTTTGTTAAATAGGTAAGGTTCCATGTTGTAGATGTGTGCATTTTCTATTTACTAGCCATTGCACATGTGTATGCCAATCACCCAACAAGTGAGACAAAATCATAAAGGTTTGCACACATATCTTGTAGGGCATGAATCAAATCTTATTTAAATTTACTTTATGATAGATTGGAAGTCCAATGTACTTATTATGTACCCTTTCATACATTTTTCAAATAATTCTATATTTATAATTCAAACTTCAACTACTTAGTATAAACCACATAGATTCTACGGTATGCAGTACTAGGTCCCATCAAGACCTAGCCAAAAGTGAAAGCTTGAACTAATCATATGAAAGACAACCATGTGCATTGGAAAGGTGTGAGGGTGTCATATAAGAATTATTCATACGCCTTAAATAGAGAGAGGGATGATAAGTATATTTTGTACCTTGTTTGAGGGCATGTAACCCATGTGGGGGCATCAAATTGGTATGGATAATCGGGCCAAGAGGTTTGGACGTGGTGGCCTTTGATGAAAGAGTGCATGAAGTCCAAGTTGAGAATGATCTCTTGGAGTTGTTGATGAGGCTTAGGGGGGAGGGCTTGTCTTTGACCCTCACAAGGTGAGGTTGATGTTGACCCCTAAAGAGAAGACTAGGCTTCGTGGAGGCCTCTATGAGAAAGTTGTCATGTTCATAGCTTGGTTAATTAAACAACCATATTTCTTACGTTTTCCATATAATATTTCATGCATAAGTCATGTTTTTTTAGGAATGATCAAATTTGTATTCATTTGTAATCATTTTGGTCTAGTTATTTTTATGTTGTATATAAACCCAACTTAATGCAAAACATACATGTCAAAGACCAAGCACACACAATGATGGGGTTAATAAGAAGAAGAAAACATAAATATATTTTAAACTTCATAGTGACATGGGGTATTCATCTGCAGACACAATATTTCCATTGTTAGAAATAACGAAATGGCAAAACAACATTACACACAAGCATGTCAAACTATCCACACTTTAATTCAAATCTAAGATTCTCCCATGAATAGTGGGAGGATACATGGAATACCCTTGTAATACTATGTGGCCATCATGAATACAACATGTAAACTATTCGTTAATTGCATAGTGCAGTTGACATTGAATGTTATTCCTTAGACGTAGTGTGCCACTTGTAGTTACAAGGTACTTGGAACTTTAACAAACATGACCCACCATGATGCATGGTTAAATTTAAAATTGTTGAGTTTGATGTACATGAGACATGAAGTGTATGCCCTTAGGGCACATTGTGTTCATTGTTAATGGACAACAATGTAAATATAAAGAAAGTGTTATTTCAAGGGGCATCTTTCATTGTTTGACCGCTAGTCACTCTAGAAACATAATCTAGAGAGTGTTCTTCCCCTTCCTTAGACTAAGAAGCAGAGGGTTAAGAAGAATAAGGATGCCAAAGAGTAAGAAAAGGAGGAAGAGGAAAAAGAATACTAGCACAACATGTGGATCACCGTGAAGTGATGACTTGATGTTATATTCCCAATCTAAACTCATTCTTCTTTTTCTTATAAACTAGTTATTTCATGTTTATCCCATAGTATTGTATTTTTGGTGGAGAATCATCATTTCCACCATCATTTCTTCTTTAGCATCATGTTTTTGGCCTAACAAGTGGTTTACGTAACATCCACATCCCAAGATCAGTGAAAACCACATCCTCGTCTCATATGGACACAAACTCGGAAAATAAATGTCCAAAAATTGATAACTAACACACACAATAAGAATGCATGAATATTCACAAATATTCTTTAGCAATATCCCCATACATAAACATATGCCAAGTCCCTTTATATTAATGTAATAATAGGTACACTAGTACATGAATGGTCTGTAGCGTCAATTTTTTTAAGCCTGTAGCGTCACTCAATAACCGACCTCTAAGTGGTCGTCACTATAGAATTTGCTCTATAGCGACCAAACAAAACATACCTTACATAGTAAACACCGACGCAAAAGGTTGTAAAAAATCTGACCCAAGCGAGAAAAAGGATCTTGTAAGGTTGGTTATTCTAAAAAAACTGACCATGTAAACTCTCTCGGTCGGGAAATTTGTCGACCGAAAATATTTCGGTCGACAAAATTGTCGACCGAGGGGTACACTGAAATGTTTATTCAATCTTTAGGGTCGGTTATTCCAAAAATAACGACCCTATAAAATCTCTCGATCGAGAAAATTGTTGACCGAAAATATTTCGATCGACAAAATTGTCGACCGAGGGGTACACTGAAATATTTATTCAATCTTTAGGGTCGGTTATTCCAAAAAAACGACCCTGTAAACTCTCTCGATCGAGAAAATTATCGACTAAAAATATTTCGGTCGATAAAATTGTCAACCGAGGGGTACATTGAAATGTTTATTCAATCTTTAGGGTCGGTTATTCTAAAAAAACCGACCCTATAAACTCTCTCGATCGAGAAAATGTCGACCAAAAATATTTCGATCGACAAAATTGTCGACCGAGGAGTACACTGAAATGTTTATTCAACCTTTAGGGTCAGTTTTTTTACAAAAACCGGCGCTAGAAGTTATATTTCGGTCGAAAATGTTCTCGACCGAGGAGTGTACACTGAAGTGGTTATTCAATCTTTAGGGTCGGTTATTTAAAAAACCGACGCTAGAAGTTACGATTTTTTTTAAATTTCTGCAGAAACTGAAATAGAACAGAAGAACAAGAAGATTCATATATTCTGGGAGAGGGGAGCATTGATGCTCAACCGTCACCATTCAAAACCACACATTCATAAAAAAAATGATTCATAATCACATCATAATTTACAAAATGATAGATTGGAAGTCTGAGATGATATTAAATGTCAGATACAAAAATAAATATGAAAGAGTACTCAAACCACATACATAAATGGAGTTGACATATTTAATCGAATGCTATATTGACTTCATTTAGAAAAGAATCTGACCACTCTTCTCGGAATTCATTCAAGTTCACACGTGTGTAAGGCTGAGTTGTAAAGATTTATAACAGAAAATGCACATGCTAATATTTTATAAAATGACTACAATCACTTATAAATTTATGATGTTATTCTTTATTACCTGACTTATAGTCTGGATGTCATCTGATGCTTGTTTGATAATAGCTTGCATATATTTTATTACATAGTAGCCACAAGCCCAATCATTATTTTGTATAGGACACTACAAATAATGAATTATACTTAATGTTAGTAAACTACTATAAACAACAGTTGAGATAAGACCAATGTTCAAAAAAGTGGTATTCGGTGTACGGGCGGACGGGGCACTGAATAGAGTATACGCGGTATGCGGGAGTATATGTGGGAGTATATGCAGTTTTGGATTTTTTTAATAAATTAATATATCTATGTATATTTATATATCAGTCATATAGAATTATATATCACATTGAACAATTACATATAAGGACAACATAGAATGATTAATTAGAAGAAAGGGAGCAACAATATCATATAAATATTTAGTTAGAAACAGCAAAAATATCATATAAATTTCATTTCTTCAAGTCCATGTCTGTGTGTTTGGAAAAGCAGTGATTAAACGGCCGCATAAGCAGATAATCGGCCGCATAATCGGGCATGGACCGATTATTGGTCCGCTTTGACATATGCGGTGCGGTCCCCTGTTCGAACCATGCGGCCGCACAGACCGATTTCCTAAACATTGGATAAGACTATAAGAGTTGACATATTAGAGTTGAAAATTAATACATATAAGACTAAGCAGTTGTCAAAGTAGCTACCTTGACATTTTTCAAAGTCAATGTCTTTAATTTTGTGGGTATTTATCCTCCAGCTTCACGAAAAGCCTTTATACCCCTATCAATTAAATGATAGTTGGTAAAATAGAAATTCTAAATAGAAATATCATGTTGAAGCATTGACTAAATTTATGCTTACTCCATAGGTGACAATTTCAGTTTGTGACTCTTTGTTGTTTTACCCATTGGGTCAAGATAATAAAGAGTCATCAATTTTGGGGCAATCACCACTAATTCCCAATGTCTAGCTCTGAGTAAGAATAAAACAAACATTAAAATAAATAATTTTATTCATTATTAAAATTATATTGAATAATAATACTTATTGGACGTTAAAAGGAATTAGGATAATTTCCTTTCCCTCACTAGCAAAATATTTGAATGCAGTAGAGAAGTACTCATTCACATCCTCAAAATGTGTCTCCACTTGACTTGTGATTGAAGAAACTAAGAATCCAACATTCCTTATATCAAAGTTTGTGATCTTAGTATATAAATGGTTGTAAAACATTTGTAATTATTTCCATATATAGAACTAAGCTAAAAATGTGTATTGGAATTTTCTATATTGATAGATCCTTACCTTATCCATACTTCTATTATCGAAGTATTCAGCCAATCATACCGGAACAACTCTATAATATCATCAAGAAAAATAAAATTCTCAAAGTCCCTCCCAGCTGCATCTTCTGTTAAATTGACCAACATATGTGATCTCAAGCTTTGGTTGGCTAAGTATCGACATAAACATTTACATTTGCTTCCCAATTCGTCGAATGTAGCTTCGGGAATGAAAGATGGCTTGGGCATAGGAGGACGACTAGTAGAATTTTTACTTTTTTATTTACAAACCTGTTAATTAAACTACATACTTATATTACACGAGTTCATATATGCAGTCAAATATGAAAAATATGGTAGAAATAAGGTATGCCTTGTCATTGATAACCAAGTGTCTAGGCCAACCCACCATAGCACTCTCAGTTTCTTCAATTGTACTATATTCAGGATTAGGTATGGGTAGTGGTTTGTCCCCCATTCCGTCATACACAAGATGGATGGACACACGACAAATGTCATCAATAATTTGTTGGCAATGCAATGTACCACCAAGGTTATACACCTTGCCCACTACAACAACATTATATTCTGGAACCTCCACTACAGGTTTATAGTTCATACCAACCTAGATTGAAATAATATAAGTTATATAAGAAGTAGTAGAACAGATACATGTTACATGCTATATATATTATCATATACATCATACTAATAACACAACATATAGAACAAAAACTTACTGCAGATTGTTGTGGTGGTTCATTGGGAGTGCTCCCATGACCTTCTATAACTGGAGCATGGGCTTGTACCTCATCACTTGAGAGAGACACAATATGAATAAGTTGAGAAGGTTGAGTAGGTTGAAATGAAGACATTATTTATTTTACTTTCTGCGCTACTAAAACTTCAACCTCCTCTTATGTAAGACCTCCTGCATGACCTCTTTTAGATTGTGAAGGGCCAAAATAAGACTTGAATCCTATGCCAGATCCTAATCCCCTAACACGGTCAGGATGCTCCTTCATACCAAGAGCAACTGATAGTTCATCCATGTGGCCAGTTGGAATGAACTTTCTTTCCTTCCTTTGCTCGTGGAGATCAATCTATTCATAGTTAATAAAAATATTGAATCACAATATCAATTAGATATAAATAAATCTAATTTTGTGGGAGTTACACTTTACTTAGTTGGGATAAACCTACCATCTTTTGTGCCACCTCCTTAGTTGCAAGGTTGACAATTTCACCTGCTCGATTCTTTCTAGCATCAATCCATGTCAAGTGTCGGGGTGGACGCTCAACTTGAGTTGTACAATATTCTTCTCCAGAAGAGGATTGCTTCTCTTGTAGTTGGCGGTGGAAGGCATAACCACCGGGCCCCAAGCGATGGTCATGCACATTTTTAGCCCATCTTTCCTTTTGAGCATGGTGAATAGACTGATCATTTAAAATGAGGTATTGCCATTTACACTTGGCAAACATGTATAAAAAGATTCACCTCCTTAATTGTATAAAATTAAAGATTCATACAATACATCACAATTTTTATTACTTGAAACTCTTCCGATCTCCTAGTTGCAACAAATCTTTCCCACACCTCAGGATCTATAAAAATATATACATCTATTGCTTTCTTCTTTTGTTTAGGATTATGTATAAATTCCCTTGCGAGATATATCTTAAAACCCCTCCATCGTACACCACAACGTTGTAGCACTCTTTTCTTGTGAACTTTTTTATTTAGATGAAAAACACCCTATACATATAAAAGAAGTAATTAATAATGTTGTTTTAAAAAGGAATTAATTCCAAGCAAACTAAATTAGAATCAATAGATAAAAAACATATTAAAATAATATCACTTCCACTCACAGATATATCTTTCCATATGAGGTCTTTTTTGGCATTAGGAACATCATGCCAATTTTCTATATCTATTGCCACCTTACTGCATGCGGTCGCCCCTACGTAATGCTTGAAAGCACTAGCATGTTCCCCAACAGTTGCTCCTGTGATATCAAATTGGACTGGCAATTTTTGCCCCCTTTAGCCCTGAGCTCCTGCAGCCTACGCATTAGTGTGGGACCTCTACTTTTCTTAGCATCACCACTACCATTCTCATGGTGCTCATGCTCATGCTTAGAATGTTCATCTTCACACGCCATTTTAGAACCTGCAAGTATACATGATAAAAAAAACAAGTGATAATAAAAGCACAAGTGATAAGGTATACATAATATATGATGTATATTTAAAAGATTACTTGCTTGAATGATAATAAAATAATTAATTCAAAGAATATATGCCTCTAGTATTGGTTGAGTTGTTAGTCTTCTATGCCACAACTATTAGTATCGACATTTTCTAATCCATAAATAAATTTCTCTCCATGCCAATACCATTCATTATAACCTTATATGATCCCATTGCATATGACATGATTCTTAATTTCCTCACCAGTATCAACTTTCAAATTGTTACAACAATTTCTACATGGACAATATAGCCTATCTGTAGGTAGTTTCCTATGTTCCTCAGTAAATATGATAAATTCATCAAGACCTTTGGCAAACTCTGGACTGCAACGGTTCTTGATAGACATCCAAATTCGATCCATTTTCTATATCACATTAAAATTAATTATAAAACTAACTATTTAATATTGATACTATAATCTGTAAGTTTTTATTGATAGGAAGTTAATTACTTATATACTAAAGTGTACCGCCTATCCCATTTTTGAATATTTAATCTCACTAGTAACTGCATAATGTATGTTTAGTTTTGAAGAAAATTTCAGCAGCATTTCCCCTAAGTTCTCCAAGTACACCGATGTAAATGGCAAATAACCACTCACATATGTACCCAGAGAACAAATGAGGAAATCCTACTGAAATTTTCTACAAAACTAAACATACATTATACAGTTACATCTTAATTGAGATTAAATATCCAAAAATAGTCTCAAACCGGGGACTATCTAAAGTTTACTCCTAATGAGTAAATTTTGAACAGGTTTCTAAGTTAATATATAAATACATTATTTTCATATTTATATATTAAGTTAAACATCATGCATCAACCCTAAAGTGTCAATCTAGGAGTACACATGTCTAATCTCATAATAATTTCTAGAATTTATATAATGATTACATATGAAAAAATACATGTTTTTATTATTGGTTGGGTTATCAAATCATATAAAATGGAAAAACAATATAATTGTGTAGTTAAAGGAGCGCAGGTCCACTCTCGGTCGACAATTAGTCGACCGAGAGCCCACCTGCATGCGGCGTCTAGGTCCACTCTCGGTCGATGAATTCTCGACCGAGAGTGGACCTGGACGTTGTGCGCAGGTGGACTCTCGGTCGACAATATTGTCGACCGAGAGTGGACCGGGACACTAGCGTGGTGATGGGAACAAACTTGGGAATGAGGGAAGCGGCGACCTTACTTGGAAACGGTGGTGAACTTCATGGAGGATGTGACGACCTTCACGGAGAGGCGGCGACCTTCGTGGAAGTGTGGAGAGGCGGTGACAACGAGCTCTCTTTTATGAGCGGAGGCAAGGGCTTTGGCGATGCGGAGAGGTGGCAAGGGATTCACGGACACCACGATCCTCTTCGAACACGACGACGAGCTTCTTGGCAAAGGCTTTGGCGGCACGGCAACAATGAAAAGTGATGTCACGGGAGAGAAGGAAGAGAAGGTATTGGTGGCAGAATGATACAAGGAGAGAAAGAAGAAAAGGTATCGGTGCCATGGGAGAGAAAAAGAGAATGAAATTTATGTTTCACGGGAGAGAAAGACTAGGTTTCGGCCACTTCAAGCCCCGGGCCTGACCTGTAGCGTCGGTTAAAACAAAAACACCGACGCTAGAGATAAGAGGTGCCCGTTTCGGTTATTTAAAAAAACTCAAACTCATTCTCGGTCGAAAAATTTTATCGACCGAGGGGAGCTCTAGGGTCGGTTAAAAGTAAAAAACCGACGCTAGAGGTGCTTATACAAGCGTGAACTAAACTGGATCCAAAATTCATCTCAGTCGAAAATATTGTTAACCGAAGGGCCCTCTAGGGTCAGTTATAAGGAAAAAACCGACGCTAGAGGTGCTTATACACGCACGAAGGAAATCTGGCTCTCCTTCTCGGTCGACGAGTTTGTCGACCGAGAGGTTATCAGTCGACAAATTCGTCGACCGAGGGGAGCTCTAGGGTTGGTTAAAAGTAAAAAACCGACGCTAGAAGTGCTTATACATGCATGAACTAAACTGGATCCAAAATTCATATCGGTTGACAATATTCTCGACCGAGGGGCCCTCTAGGCTCGGTTATAAGGAAAAACTGACCCTAGATGTGCTTATACATACATGAAAGAAATCTGGCTCTCCTTCTCGGTCGACGAATTTTTCAACCGATAGGTTATCAGTCGACAAATTCGTCGACCGAGGGGCCCTCTAGGGTTAGTTATAAGGAAAAAACCGACCCTAGAGGTGCTTATACACGCACGAAAGAAATCTGGCTCTCCTTCTCGGTCGACGAATTTGTCGACCGAGAGGTTATCGGTCGACAAATTCGTCGATCGAGGGGAGCTCTAGGGTCGGTTAAAAGTAAAACATCGACACTAGAGGTGCTTATACGTGGCAAAGGCAAACTGGATACTATAATTAACTTGATCGATAATATTGTCGACCGAAAAGATCTCTAGGGTCGGTTAAAAGGAAAAAACCGACCCTAGAGGTGCTTATACATGCGTGAAGGAAAATTGGATCCAAGATGTCTCCCGTGTTTTTTGTAGACATATAAGGTCGGTTATTTGGAAAAACCGACCCTATAGATCGAGGAGCGAAGCCAAAATCGAGCAAATTTTTTCCGTGGGAAATTGTAATTGGCTTTCTAATCAAATTGTCTATAAGGTCGCTTATTTTATGAAAACCGACCCTATAGAGATACACTACAAGGTCGGTTATTTTAAGAAAAGTGACCCAAGTGGTCTTAAGTGGTGCCCGCATTTTTATAGACATATAAGGTTGGTTATTTGGAAAACTGACCCTACAGAGTTACACTACAAGGTCGGTTTTTTTAAGAAAACTGACCTAAGAGGTCTTAAGTGGTGCCCGCATTTTTTGTATACATATAAGGTCAGTTATTTCGAAAAACTGACCCTACAGGTAGTGACGTTATAACCCATTTCTGTACTAGTGGTAATTATACATTGTTCATCATATGTGACTTGGGTTACAACTTTTTTCTATAAAAAATAAACAAGTTTCAATTTATAACATGTACACTAGATTTAAGGTATACACCCAAAAGTTGAGTCATGAATATGTAGTAATGTAAGAATAAACCCTTCCCTAGACCCTAGTGTAATGGAACAACTCTAGACATTGTTGGATCTCTAGAGGGGGTGAATAAAAATAATGTAAAACTTATGAAATTTCAAACACAAAGAAGGTTAGATTGCAACTTGATTAAAAGATAATGCATAAGAATTGTAAATCAAGTAATCTAAGAATGAAAGCAACCACATGAGACAATCGATGTAGAGTGGTTCTGTCAAATGACGTCATTCCACTACCCAATTGTTCCCGATTGTGATTTTCAACCTATATTTTATTCATTTTATCAACCAACACCGGTGTCTTTGTGGCTCAAGACAACCTTAATTTTCTAGACTAAAGAGAACTATCAATTTGGAGTAGATCGTAGTCTGCCTCCACGCCTTGGTCATAGCCTTATCGCAAGAAGTAGCTCCAAGTAGCTTCCTGAAGCCTGTTCACAAGTAGTAGTTGGAAGCAACAAGTACAGATACCAGTATAAGAGAGGAAGAAGAAGTTTCAACTCTTCATAAGATTACAAAATGAATCTCTCTATGAGTAAGTGATGATCAACTTCTCCGCAAGGAAGAGACAAGTCTATATTTGGTGGAGTAGGACACTAGTTTAGATCTGGAGATAGAAATATGAAATTCTAAAGTTTGAGAAAGATATAATGTCATAGATTGCTCAAGTATGTGTCCTAAGTGTTCATAGGGAACTTCTATATATAGGAAACACTTAGGAATGGTCAATATAGATGTTAGGAGTGTTTTATGCAAGTCAAAAGAAAAACTAGTCATTAGGATGTCAAAATTCGAGTTGCAACAACTAGAAAATAAATACTACAAATTGTATCTCGATCCAAGAAGAGTTCGTCTAAAAGTCATTCTCTTTTGTGAAAATTGCAAAGATTGTTTTTTACAACGGCTCTTTTTCTACAATGGTTATTTCTCAATCCAAGTAGAGTTTGCCCAAAATTAATTCGGTCCAAGAAGAATTTGACCAAAAAGTGTATGTATAGTCATTTCTAAATATTAGAAAATGTATCAAATGATTTTTCTAATGAAACCCAACTATCCTAAAGACTAGATACAAGTGTAGTAAGGGTTTATGATAGGATAGAATTGATCATCACTTGTTCTTACATCATTCCTAACAAGTTGTACAAAATGCACTTGTACATAGCATATTCATGGTACAACTTGACCTACAAACATCCAAACACATACATAACATATTATTTGATATTATATTTTGTCTAAGTTCCTTGGTCACCTGAAATACTAAATGCACATATTAGTGACACAAATGGAAAATATTTGCATCATGAAAATTAGAGTGTGGCATACCCAAAAAGACATTAGACACCACCAGAAAAAGGTTTCCCATCTCCATCTCATTATTGCTTGGGTGAAGGGGACTCCTCATTGCAAAACCATTTAGTATGGTGTTGACAAGCTTAAAAGGTTGAAAACCATGAGTTTGATAACCTAAATTTTTGAATACTTGGATCTAGATGGATAAATAATAAAAAATGATGGTCCAATACTTATAATACAAGATCATATTTTAAGCATATATGCTATCAAAAGATAAATGTTGATTTATGATGATGAACATCATGCATTTAGGTGACAAGTATCCCTATAAATACTTGAGGAACTATTTTGGTATCTTGTGCATATTTGGGTCAAAAAATGTGTATTTAGGTACAAATGATGTTCGTTGCTCCATTGGTTCAATGATAATTAGTTGAGGTCTTTTCATAAATATCCCCGCTTAATAAGAGGTCTAAAACATTCCCTCTTTGGCTAATAAACTAATTGATAATACATTGCTAGGTTGAATTCAAAGTTTGTGAGAAGATACTATAGCACTAATAGAGTTATGTTTTAAATTTCAAGTGATGTGGAGATTCTTGCTAAAAAATACCCAGGTTTAGTGATTGTAGAGATAATGTGGACGTGGTTGTATAATTTCAACTATTGGAATAGAGTCTAACTTAGGTTTGTATGTAACACCAACCTAATTCTTAGTGGATTCCCAGGACCAGTGATATGGCATCATTTGACTCATTGACTCATTTTGAAAGAGTCATGAGCTCATCTCCTAGATATGAGACAAGTAAAACTATCACAGTCAACACTATATCAATAGTTAGTGTTCTCACAGGGACTGGGATAGCAAAAATACAAACTTTTACACTATAAAAGTTTCCTAATGAAAATCTTAGCCTATGGATCCATCATAGACAAATATCACTATATTAAAGACAATAAAGGGATATAGAATATACCATGGTGCACACAAGATGCACAACAACTAGGCATGTCTTATGTTAGTGTAAAACTTGCACTTAAAGATCTAGATCTGAAGTTGGTATTGTTGTCTTCGCCTTGTTGTCATAGTGACAACTTGTCTTCTCCTTAGAGAAGTATCTTGTACATAAACCTCTTCCCATTTGCCCTTGGACTTTGTGCCATCCAATAGGATTGCATAACTCTTGGTTCATGACCTTGGTCACTGAGAGGAAGTAGAATTGAAAGTTGTCAACTATCAAGCATCACTTTTTCTACTTCTCATTCTATTGTGATGTTTACATTTAGATGAGCTCTTCTCTCTAAGAGAAAGAAGTCTTCAAAACTTATGTCTCAATGTGTGTCTATCTTTTGATGTCCACCCCTTTATACAGAAGAGTCATGGGCTTGGATTTCCAAAAGTCTAATGCCATTCCTAATTGCAACTCAAAACAAAGTAAAACAAACAAAACTCGGAGAGACTTCCAATCAACTGACTCGTTGTCTATTCGACCGGTTGGGTCACTCATTCGACCAATTGGTAAATCCAAATGACTAACTGCCAAACCTAGTCAGATCTAGTTGATGAATTCGGTTCTAAATCATACAAGTATCATTTGTCCTTGTTGTTTCTGGGCATGTATCAAATCAACGGATTGGATTATCTAGCTAACCAATTGTCTGGTATCCCAAATGATAACCAATCTATCAATTGAGAATTAATAGATCAATTGTTTTGAACCATCTTGTTGACCAACTTGCTTACTCAATCAACCTATTGGGTAGTAAATCATCTAGAACATGATTCACAACTATTCTAATCATGTTTTAATTACAAACTTCAATTTTCTCATGTATCCTTATGTGTGTGACCTCATATTCTATATTACATTTTTAGTGATGCCAAATATTTCACAAGTGGTATTTGTCAACATGTCATTTCTACTGAAGTAATTGGAATAGGTTGAGAACCAATTTAACCTATAGGTGACCAACATTACCATGACCGTTCAATCCCTTTATCACATATATCTAGATTGAAAGTGACGCATGGACTTGCCATCCTCTTACCTTTCAATCTTGTTTCTTGAACACGAGCAGACTATTGAGATTGTGTGAGATCAATATCATATATTGACTCACTTGAGCATAGTGATATATTTAATAGTATCACTTATCAATTCTCTAGGATACCACTCTAATGAAGGGACAAATTCCATCAATGTCACACACAATAATCCATAAGTTCACTACAACTGGTATTATTCAATATACTTAGTGCAATCCACACCTCAACCACCGATGACATATTACCCATCAAGTTATATGCAATACAACTTTCTGAGTATAACTATTACTTTATGTGTCTATGTACCTAATATATGTCATGCTTGTCCTATGTTTTATATATTGTATATATAATCTTGTTGACATGTCTAGGAACAAGTGTGTATTCAAGTAGTTATGCATCATTCACATGCATATATTAGGGATCAGGTCTACACATCCAAGGGGACACCTGACAGTCTTCCTGAGTATGCTCATCCATATCACATGTAGTCATCCATCTAGCTCACTCCTACTCCTGATCCTACTTCTATTCATGTTCCTACTCCTACACCAACTCCTACTCATGCTCATGTTCTTGTTCCTACTCCTACTCCTACCTCCTACCCATGCTCCTACTCCCACATGTACTATACCATACTCAAATCCCCCTTTGTAGTCCATTCGCTACCCCACCTCCAACTCCATGTACACACTACTATGGACCAGTGCCTTCTTATTTTGTGTCATACACTCCACCTCAACTGTTAGTGTTGTATTTTTTATGTGTGATACATGTACTACTTTTTACTATTTATGGAACCCCTGATGTAAGACCATGACACCTATGTTTTGGGCTAACCCTATTTTCTTTGGATTGAGTAAGTGCTTAGAGCCTTTCTCAAATCCTTTGAGATGATCTTAGAGCTTGTGGAGAGCTTAAGTCTCCAGTTTAAGCTTGTTTTGGATGATGTTTGTGCTTTGTGTGCTTGTTTTGGGCCAAAGTCCAATTTACCCATATATGGGGGTTATCTTGCAATTTTCCACCTCTAGAGTGTTCCTTCTCTCTCTTGTCTTCATGATAGAGAGTTTGGTTCTTTGGGCACCTTGGTTGGGCCTTGGTTGAATGATGGCACCCTTAGAGATGATTAGGGTTTCTAGGGTTTTGTTGTGTTTTGACCATATGTGCTTGGTTGGTGTGTCACGACCCTTGTTTTGGTCTTGAGGGTATGCCTTGTGAGTGCCTCGACAGATACATCACCCCTAGGTGGTTTTGTCTCAACCATGATGGTCTTCTAGTGTTGGTTTTAGATAGTTTGTCCTTTTGTGTATCAACCTAGATGTTTTGGTGAACCTTTGTCTCGACCAGGATGTATGTGGTGCTTTGGTTTCGACCTCCTTTGGAGTGTCTCAACTGAAACCATGTGGTGGAGACCTAGGTGGTCCAGACCCAACATAGGTTGTATCACCATCTCATTCTTGCAAGGTTTAAGTGGTTGCATGTTGGTTTCTTGGGTGGACAAGTATCCCTTTGGTGCCTTTAGGTGTTGACACATCACCCCTCACACTACATCCCTCCTTTTTTGCTATATAAACCCTCTTCTCTCCATGCAAATGACCCTTTTTGACCTTCCTTCTTCCTCCCTCTCTATTTTTCATCCTTGGATCTTGGTGGAGCAAAGAGAGTTGTGTGACACCCTTCGCCACACAAAGAAAGATTACTTAAAACAAAGCACAAAATTATTACTAATCACAATATTACCACAAAATAGGGTAAATTTAAACCATTTGCACTTTAGTATATTAAGTGGAAGTATTTCATAAACATGCCTTCAAATCAGCCATCTATATTCATTATATACCAAAAAGATTACATCTCATGTTCATAGGCTATCAAGCTACATTTGTTATATTTCACAACCTATTTATATGACATGCCATTTATACACAAATATGGAATAATGCCAAAATCTACGTGTCGATATACAAAATCAAAAAATATTCCCAAATACATGAGAGTATAGGGATGACACAAAGGACTTCTACTACAAAAATCTAACTAGTAGCATGTCCAACCCCTAACAGCTATTGTTCACTCTGCTGCTCTGTACCTGCACCACGACCTCAACCTCCTCGTCCATGACCACCTACAAAATTGTGGAACCCACAGAGTGAGACCAAATGTCCCAGTAAGAGTTATAACTCTTCACCAACATCTATTATAAGCATAGTACTATAAAAATAGTAAATAAAGCATGTAATACTATTTGAGCATTTTAAGAAGTTACAGTTGAGAAATAGAGCATTTTATACTATTAAAAGGAATACGAAGAACATCTATGCCTATTATAAACTAAACAGTACAAGAAATAAGGCATGGGGTCATCTAGTGTGATTCATATTTGACCCTAAATGATTATACTATATGACTTTTAACCATTTTTATGACTTGAGGATTTGAGGGGTACCACTCAAATCCAACCGACCACTACTAAGTCAAAATCAATACCATATAAGATAAATATAAGAGTCGGACTCCATGATCATCACCAACACCACTTGGTCAGTTCAAGTCTGCAATGCAGTGAAATATAGTCATATTGCTAAAGACAGCAACTTGTAGTCAAGCTGTAGTCCTATAGAAACAACAACTCATAGTCAAGGATATGGTCCTGTAAAAAAACTAGTATGCATTGGAACATGGCACAACACTATAGAACTAATTCACATGGTTGTTCCATAATAAACAATATACCATGAATTCAAAAATTTTAGGATACAGGGAGTTATCTCCATTGTACCCCGCATATTCAACAATATGTGCTTTGAGTTTTCCCGTAGGAGTTACTCGTTTCACCATCTAGCTAAATACTGACACTGAAGATGGATCTATGGTACAAGGCAACTACATGGTTAGGGCTTCACTTGATTAGATATAACAATTAAGTTTCTTTTAATGCATCAATCAAGTTAAATGTATCATCCCTAAACAAACTCTATAAAATTATGGTAGGATGCAACTTCATAAGATATAAAATGTAATAAGTGAGAACTTGTCTCATCATCAGATGGAACTTGCAATACTATCATTCAAAGGTCATTAACAATGTTACCTCACTATGGGATATCAATCCCTCAACATATACAGAAGGCACTTGTTAGGTCATTAGACCAATTCATATACTCTTGCACATTCAACAACACAAAAAGATTCAATATTACTCATAATCACCACTTTGTATTGTATATGGATTACCATAGCATTCCCTTAGCTATGCCATTCATCTCACCTGTAGGTTAGTGCTACACCAGTAGGAGAGAGAAAACATTATCATAGAACGACAATCTTCAAATAAAGTAAACACACTTATCATGTCATCACCAGATTAGGGTTAGGGTCTATATGTGTATGTGATTAGGGTTTCATAGCATCATACCACCTCTAAACCCTAATCCCATCACTTCCTGTATTATTGGAGAGTCAAGCAATATCATTGATGACGAGCCAATAATAAACACAACACTTTTAGGTGGCTCATTACTCTATGTACTGACCATGTTTATACTTACATGTATGTTTATCATCTACTTACAATTTACATGTCTCGACCTCCTAACACATGGGTGTCGACCTGACCAGCAATTGGGTGTCTCAACCTGACCAGCAATAGGGTGTCTCAACCTGACCAACAATGGGGTGTCTCAACTGAGACACAACACACGTGTCTTGACCGAGACACACCTCATGGTAATGACCAATACATAACACCTCATGGCATCACAATCATCACTAAACAAGGTTCCTCAACTCCTTAGCAACATAGTGTTGCGACCATGACACCTAAGACAGGTAACGGGACTCACAACCACTACTCATGGTTTGTCGCAACTGAAATCTCACAAGGTACGTCACAACAATAACATGAAAAATGACGCTACCACCTTGACAAAAAAGTTTCTCAACCCAAACACAATCATGTCTCAACTTCTACCAAGTTCTAAACAAGTGCTACAACCTATACACTTAGCCATCAGAGTTGCAACATTAGCCATATAAGCAACAACACTATGTCATGGCCAAACTGACTGGTAGCAACCAGTCTAAGGGTTAGGGAGGTGTCACGATGAAACTCAATTGTTTCGACTATCATGGAAGACCAAGAGTTGGTCTCAAACACCTGCTCAACACCATGGCAAATCTAAGCCAAGGTCATAAATAGATGGTTAACATCAAGTTAAACCAACATCAACTAGGTGAATAATGCCCTAGTTCATAATGTCCATCAAACCCTAAACGTGATGATGGAAGATCATCAAAGAGATATACTTATAGAAGGGAAACTGAGTTTCTTAGGCATAAATAACATATCAAAACTTCTTGTTTTTCAAGTATAAGAAATCATGTAGAAAGTAGTATAAGATCAGGTATAAGGATGCACATAATAGGGTTAGGAAGAGTTATAAACCCACCTATTTTGAGGAGAAACAAACTCCTACAATCGCAAGCTCTAAAAGCTTCAACTAAGCTTCAGCACCTCATCCAAAGTTTCACCTCCAAGAAGAAGAAAGAGACCATCATCAAACAGAGCTTAAGAGGGAAGAAAATAGACCTAGCTGATCCAAAGGAGAAAGAAGAGAGAGATCTCTTTTCAAACTGACACCATAGGTGGTCCACAACCCCATGACCAAGAAGGAGGAAGAAGATGGAGTTTTAGAAAAGAAACGTGATCTAAAGAGTAAGATCACTTACCAAGGAAAAATTCACCAAGAGTCACACCAAGGATTACTTCTAGCACAAGATCTTCCTCAAATAAGGTAGATCGGCCACCCAAGGTCCAAGATCTGACCTTCCTTATTCCTCAAGCTTCCAAGGACGATCTCAAGGTAGAAGAAAGAGTTGTGGGATGAAAAAGATTGCTTTCTTATGAAGAGGATGGGCTATATACCCAAAGAAGAGAGAAGTAGAGGCGTTTGAGGTGTCAACATATTAGATCATCATAGGAACACATGCCCTTCAAAGAGATAATATTTCCATCACTCACATGCAAAAATAGAAAATTCATGTTTATCCAGCCATGGTGTTGTGACTTACTACATTAGTTGATCCTTTGTTTCGATCGAGGCATCACCTTCTTCTTGTCTCCGTCGAGACACTTCAAGGTTGAAACCCTAGTCCATACATGCGCATGGTCGTGACACTAGAGCACAACATGTATGGACCACCCTCACCTCTAGGTTGTCTTGTTCGAGACAAGACTACACAAGGTGTGTGTTGCGGTCAATACCTTAACCAAAAGTGATGTAGGGTCATAACTTCAAACCCTAACTCAATCACCATATCAACTATGCAAGCCCTAGAAACCCTAATATCACATGATGATGTCACATCACCATCCATTATTCTAACAAAGAGTCCCATTGCATAATCTTCTCTCTCATGATGCTAAAGCATAAGGAGCACTCTCCACATGTGACATTTTTGCAAAATAACCCTCACTCATGGGTAAATTGCAAACTAGACCAAAACATACACATATATTCAAAGATAGTTAAAACATTAGTCAAATTGGACCAAAATGAAAATATAAGCCTATCACGTGATATTAAGGGTTAAGCATCTCTTTATACAAGTAAACATAATTAAGCATTAGGTTAGGTCAGGGGTCTTACAACTATAAGCCCCTAATAGGGATTTCTCCCCCGAAAACCTACGCAAAAAGAGACAGATATTTCTTCCGCATCTCATCTTCAAGTTTCCACATAGCTTCTTCAACGCCATGATGATGCCACAAAACTTTGACTAGTACAATATCTTTCTTCTTCAACTTTTTGATCCTTCTATCAAGGAGCAACACATGTCCTTCGACATAAGTTATATCATTATCTAATTCCACTTCAATAGGCTGAAGAGTAAACTATGTATCAGGGTGATACTTCCTCAAGATAGAGATGTGAAACATAGGATGTGACCTCTACAACTCAGGTGGTAACTCCAACTTATAGGCCACCTTCCCAACATGTGTAACTACAGGATAAGGTCCGTAAATATCTGGGAGCTAGCTTACCCTTCTTCCCAAACATTAGAACACCTTTCTAAGAAGAGACTTTAAGATACACCATGTCTCCTACTTGGAACTCTAGAGCTCTATGACGCTTATCAACATATGACTTTTGTCTATCATGTGCTTCCTTTAGCTGCTGCGGAATGACTTTGATCTTTTCTGTCATCTACTACACTAGCTTAGGACCTAAAAGTTGATATTCCCCCATTTCATACCAGTACAAAGGAGATCTACAATGTCTCCCATGCAACACTTCATATGGTGTCATGTCAATGCTTCTCTCATAACTATTGTGGTAGAGGAAAACTCTATCAAGCTAAGGTGTATATCCCAACTGCCCAAACACTACAACACACAGGCTCTCAATTGTCCTATCAGACTATCCATCTGTCTGTGGATGGAATGTAGTACTAAATCGCAACTGTGTACCCATCATTGTATACAAATGTTCCCAAATATGACTTCTTAATTGATGACCTCTGTCTGACAATATAGTAGTTGGGATACCATGTCGATGTACTATCTCATAAACATACACCTATGCATGCTTCTCAGATGTATACGTTGTCTTTATTTGAAGAAAGTGAGCTGACTTAGTCAACCTGTCCACTATTATCCAAATGGAATCATGGCCTTTGGCTGTTCTTAGAAGTCCAACCACAAAATCCATTGTAATATGATCTCATTTCCACTGAGGAATAGGCAATGATTACAAAGTCACTGCAAGCTTTTGATGTTCACCTTAACCTACTGACACACTGCACACTTAGCTACAAACTCTGCTACATCATGCTTTAATCCTCACCACCAATACAAATCTTTAAGATTTTGATACATATTAGTGCTACCTAGATGCATAGCATACATATATGAGCTTCTGGATCTAACATTCTCATATTGTTAGCATCTAGTACAAGTGTTCTACCATGATAACATACTGTGCCACTCTCAGATTCATGAAATCCCTCACGCTTCTCACTACCTAACTCTGCTCGGATATGTTGTACCAAAATATCATTCTGATGTGCATCTTTAATCTAGTGATTCAATGTCAGATTTACTTGTAACTGTGCTAACATACCTGCTAACATGGACACCACCAATTGTACATTCATATGTCACAAGGAGACTAGCATGTCCCACTTATGGTACACCAAAGCACTCAACTACGCTTTCTCAGAGGATGATGACGTAGAAGACTTCCTACTTAGAGCATATGCCACTACATTCTCCTTTCCATCCCCTGGATGGTAATCTATGGTGTAATCGTAGTCTTTAATCAACTTCATGCAATGTCATTGTCGCATGTTCAACTCCTGCTTGGAAAAGATATATTGTAGGTTCTTGTGATCAGTGAAGTTTTGACACTTCTCACCATACAAGTAGTGTCTCCATATCTTCAAATCATGGACCGTGGCTAATAACTCCAAATCATGTGTCATGTAGTTCTCCTCATTTTTGTTAACCTGTCGTGAAGCAAAAGAAATAATGTTCTTATCATGTAACAATACACATTCTAGACCATTCTTGGATGCATCACAAAAGATAATTTAACCCTTTCCCTACTTTGGCAGCACTAACACCGGTGTATTGGTCAATCTCTTCTTCAATATCATAAAAGATCATTGACATCTATCATCCCAAATAAATGACACATCCTTCCTTGTAAGCTTTGTTAGAGGTAAGGCTACTTCACTAAAGTTCTTAATGAACTTCCTGTAATATCCTGCCAAACCTAGAAAGTTGCGAACCTCCATAGGTGTTTTTGGCTGATCCCACTCTAGTACTGACTTCACCTTCTTTGGATCTACACAAACTCCTATGGAAGATATCACATGACCTAGGAAAGCTATTTCCTTTAACCAAAACTCACACTTACTGAACATTACATACAACTGATGTAGTCTTAGCAAAGTCAAAGCATGGCGTAAGTGTTGCAAATGTTGTTGAACATCTCTAGAGTAGATCAAGATATCATCTATAAAACAACTACAAACTGACCTAGATGGAGCCTAAACACTCTGTTCATCTAATCCATAAAGGCTGTTGGAGCGTTGGTTAGCCCAAATGGCAAAACCATAAAATCATAATGACCATACCTTGTCCTAAAAGATGACTTACGTATGTCATCTGCCTTAATCCTCAACCGATGATAACCTGACCTCATATCTATCTTAGAAAAGATTGTGGCACCTCGTAACTGATCAAACAAATCATCTATATGTGTCAATGGATAATTATTCTTAATTGTCATTTTATTCAACTATCAGTAGTTAATACACAACCTCATCAATCCATCTTTCTTCTTTACACACAGAATGGGAGCACCCCAAACGTGCTCGGCCTAATGAAACTTTTCTCAAACAGTTCTTGCAACTTTTCTTGAGCTCTTTCATTTATGTTGGTGCCATCATATATGGTGTCTATGCTATGGGTTGGGTACCGAGAGCTAGATTGATTTCAAAACAAATCTCTCTAGGAGGAGGTACACCTGGAAACTCATCAGGAAACACATCCTTGAATTCTTATACAAATGGTATTTCCTAAATAGTAGGACCCTTTTCCTTGGTATCCATCACATGTGCCAAGAACGCATCACAGCCCTATCTCATCTACTTTTCTACTATCATAGTAGAAACTAAACATATTTGAAGAATCTTCCTATCACCTTGGAAAACCCATGAAATATTTCCATATACAAATCTTTCCATCTTGGCACTACATTCCAAGATCACCTGATACTTTTCCAAAGTATCCATACCAAGGATTACGCCAAACCCATGCATATCAAGTGGTAAGAGATCCACTTGAATGCTATGTCCTGAAAAAGATAGAACACATGATGGACACACTTCACACAGCTCGACGGAACCAACAAGAGGATTTTCTAGATTAAGACTATCTTGTCTATGACTAACAGATAAGAAACATCTAGTAATCACTTCTCTAGTGATAAAAGAATGTGTCGCACCTGGGTCAATCAAAATAGATACAAAACATGAAGAAGACAAATCAGAATGAAATAATTCCATCTGACCTGTCATGACCCTTGGGTTGACGACTCCCTCTGGCTGACTCATTGCATAGAATCTAGTTGTCGCATGTTGTCGTCCCCTTCCTTAGCCAGCCTGTCCTTAAGAACCAACTTGTAACACCAAACTACATCCTCTACCACTGTGTTGTTATCATTATTGCGATCCTTGCTGAGTTTGCCTCATTTGCTGAGTCACCTCTTCATCCTTCATGGGGTAGTACCACTTAGTATGCTCCACCTGTCCACACTTGAAATAGGTTTTTCCCTCATACCATGACCTAGAAGGCCCTGCCACAGACACTGACGTTGCACTGTGATCTCTTGTAGGTGGAAAACTATGGCCTCTTCCTCTACTTTGTGTCCATTGTGAGTGAATCACATATCTCTGTTGAGACTGAGATGAAAAATATCTAGGCTTCTTAAAACTTCTAGAAGATTGTCCTTGGTACCATACAGACCCCTTCTTAGCCTTTGACTCATGATTTTCTATAACTGATCACTCTACCCTCTGAACTGACTCTATAAAAGTTGCAAACCTTTCTCGGTTTTCTAAACATGACATTGGGGTTGACAGCTCAGTACGGATACCCTTCTCAAAGTTCCTAATCCTTTATTTGTCCGTTGTTGCCATATGTAGACATAACCTAAGAAGATCCATAAACTTAGCTTCACAAGCACTGATTGACAAGGTTTCTTGTCTGATGTTCTCGAACTGTACAATCTTTTCATCCAAGTAAGTCTCTGGAAAGTACTGACTTACAAAATCCCATCTTCCCAAGTAATTACGACACCCGGCCTTTTCTCCTCTTTAATGGTCCACTAGTGACCAACACTCCCTTCCAGCAGATATACAACATGTTTCACCTTATCATCCTTAGGGATGTTAAGGATCTTAAAGGCCTTTTCTAGCTCAATCAGCCACATGTCTGCATCAACTGGATTAGACATACCTATATACTTCAACACTCCTACACGTCAAAGTCTCTCAAAGCTCTTTCCAGAACTTTGGGTTTCAACACCTGGGACAGTTTCCCTCAGTAGGTTTATAAGCATTCTATCCACCATGTGTGTCATGGTAGCCATGAACTATCCAAACATATCCCTAAAAGTAGGATTGGCTACATTAGCTGGGTTGACTTGGGGCATCTCAAGCACATCATCAAATCATTCTTACCTTCTTGCACCACATTCCGGTGCAACAACACCACTTTCAACAACATGTTCTTCATGTTCTCTCGACATCTTTCTTCTCTTCTTCTTCTTCTTCTACATAATCAGAAATGGCCATAAGATATATTGGAGGACACTACAATAGACTCAAACCATAGTCCTATGTCCTTGTAGACTCAACAAACCTATAGCTCTAATACCAACCAAACTGTGACGCCCTTCGCCAAATAAAGGGAGATTATTAAATAAAAGCATGGAATTAGTACTAATCACAATATTACCAAAAAATAGGGTAAATTTAAACAATTTGCACTTTAATATATTAAGCGGAAGTATTTCATAAACAAGCCTTCAACTCAAGACATTTGTATTCATTATACACCAAAAAGATTACAGCTCATGTTCATAGGCTATCCAGCTACATCTGTTATATTTTACAACTTGTTTATATGTACATGTCATTTATACACAGACATGTCATAAGGCCAAAATATATGTGTCGATATACAAAACCACGAAATCTCCCCAAAGACATGAGAGTACAGGGACGACACATAGGACTTCTACTAAAAAACTCTAACTAGTAGCATGTCCAACCTCTGATATCTATTGTTCACTCTGCTTGCTCTTCACCTACACATGACCTCAACCTCCTCGTACACAACCACCTAAAAAGTTATGGAACCCATAGAGTGAGACCAAACGTCCCAGTATGAGTTATAACTCTTCGCCAACATCTATTATAAGCATTGTACTATAAAGAATAGTAAATAAAGCAGGTAATACTATTTGAGCAGTTTAAGTAGTTACAATTGAGCAATATAACATTTTATACTATTAAAACGAATTTGAAGAACATGTATGACTATTATAAACTAAACAATACAAGAAATAAAGCATAGGGTCACCCAATGTGACTTGTATTTGACCCTAAACAATTATACTATTCGGTTGTTTAACCATTTTAATGCCCTGAGGATTTGAGGCATACCACTCAAATCCAACCGACCACTGTTAAGTCAAAATCAATAGCAGACAAGATCAATGGAAGAATCAGACTCCATGATCATCACCAGCACTACTTTGTCAGTTCAAGTCTGCAATGAAGTGACATTTAGTGTTATATCCTCAATTTTGGAAAAATTGAGCTATATAAATGAATGGATGAATAATTTCCTCAAAATAGAATTATTGATGGAATAATAAATCTGTGTGGCACAAAATGAAAGGAATTCATAAAAAAATAAATAATAGTGGCCTTTTGGTTATGATAAATGAAGTAATTACCAAGTTTCCAGAAGAAAACAAGATAAATGGTGTTTTAGATAATTAAAGGAAGAATCATCTAGCCAAGAGTAGCAGAACAATGTTTAAGGCATCAAAAATGGATATTTTGATATGAATTTTCATAAACTTGAAAATAATAATGGAAAAGAAGAGGATTTGGGAAATTGGGAGGAAAAGGATATACCAAAAGAAAATGGTATTGTTTTAAATAATGTTTAAAGAGAAGAATTTTTGTAAAGGAAAGATGCCCCATTAGCTCCCAATTAATACAAATTGAGAAAAAGTAATGGTGAGATTCCATGAAATAAAGATGATTAATTTTTGTGATATACCAAAGAGAGAGAGATTTTTCCAATAAATCTTAAATTGGAAAGATATTAGTTGTTTTCCTTTTATATTCAATGTTGCCAAAAACATGATTTATGGAAGATGGAAGTTTCATTCACATGGAAATGGGTTTTATAGAATAACAAGGCTTAGGAGTCGACAAATAAGAATTATGGGGAGGCATGTAGTCAATTCTTTTCCAAGGATGCGTGCCTTGGTTTTGGAGAAAGAATAGAAGAATTGAGAAGGGAGTTATAGAGAGAAATATGGTCAGTGCTTTAGGTGAATGGCCCTCCTATATAAGTAGAACATGACCCATGGACGTTTCTCACCGAAGCATATAAGAAGGAAACACAACTGACTCCCTCCCTCTCCTTCCCTTTCTCTCTTCATTGATACTATTAGGGTTCTCCATTATGTCACATACTCTCCGTTCTCTCTCCCTCACATCAACTATATAAGGTCCCAAAGACCCCCAACTGTAGAAAATAAAAGGGGTGTGTCACCCTAGTTTCCCCACCAGGATCCAAGATAGTGGGTTATCCAAGAGACACAACCTTCCATTCCAATTGTCTTAATAGAGAGGAGGGCTCTAGTGAGATGATGGGTCGACCATTGGGTGTAGGTAAGAGTTGTAGAAACCTCTCAGACATTCAACATCTACAATCACCTCACAAGGGTTGCTAGACTGCACCTGGTACCTGATTGGAACTGACGATAGGTTGTGGAAGTGTCTCGACCTTCTCTGGGCCTTTAAAGCCCAGGACCTATGCCCTGGTGCAGCAGCTGCGAGACCCTTATAGCCGAGAAGAGGGGGACTTCAGGAAGACTCCGGCTATTCCTAGAGCACAATGCAGCCTAGAAGGGTCTGAGGAAGACTGTCACACCCTGAGTGAGCTTTCCAATGACCTAGAGCAAAGGGGGAGGTGTCCCGACCTTCTCACATGTAGCGTCGTAATGCGGAGGTGATCCGACACGGGGTAAGAGAAGGCCTAATGCCAAAAGACCAAAACACCCCTCTATGTATGTGTGATGCTCAGGGGCACGTCAATCTTTTCATTCTTTCTCTCAGTCAACTGATAAAAGGTAATAAATGCCAATTTGGCGCTCCCCTATTGGCTGATTAATGATATATCTTGTGAAATTGACAGAAAATGCTTGGTAACTCAGAATTAGACAAGTTATATATGAAACTTGATCAAAAAAATATGTATAATCCAAATAAATACTTGCAGACCGTAATTATATTTCTAGTTCAAAAAATAATGCAAATAGGAGTTTAAGTGATGATTAATGTATAGAAACTATAGTCTTGATGATTATGATGCTTAAATCAGTAAATCTTGCTAATTTGAGAGGTTATATGATAATGTAGAGCATGATGATTTAACACGTTCGTGATCATAATAATGTCAAATTAGGGTTTCTAATGTGAATAGGCATGCATATGATGAACATGAGAATTAGAATATCAAATATGGCTCTAATTATAACTTGATAACTCGAAACTAAGGAAATATAAACCCTAGAATAAGACTGAGTAGGGTTTAATGTGAATATGTGATTGGTGACACTTTAGAATTTATGTAATGCAAATTATATGATGATTGCTTGATTTGCTTGCTTGATTGGACAATATGCTTGAAGTATAATTGAATAATTTGCATGGAACAGGTATGTTCCTACGCCTAAGAATAATCATTGTAGTTTCACATGGTTTCCCAAAGATTTGTTCGCATGGTTTGAAAATATATGCTTTCTTGTTTATTTCATTCCATCCCAACTTTAAAGTGACTATGGTTATCACTGTAAGGACCCTGACCTCCGTTTTGGGTTTATCCTGTTTGCTTTGCTTAACCTTGGTGTTTAGTTGCTTGCTAATCACCCTTAGTGGCGATTAGAGTTTCTTTTTGTGCTTTGTTGAGAGCTGGAGGTGCTACTTGCAATTTACCCAAGCCTAGTGTTGATGAGAAAGTTTGTCACCTTGAGAAGTGTTTCTCTCTCTCCTTGCTTCCTTTAGTGTTGAGAGGAAAGGTTGGGCTCATTGCTTGAGTTGCTTTGGGCTTGGATGAGCTTGTTGGGCCTTGAAACGCCTTGCTTGAGCCTTGCTTGACCTTGTAGGACCTTGTGTCGGGCAAGAGTGCCTTGTATCGACCATAGGTGTGTCACCTGGGGTGTGATGTCAGGCATGGTGTAGGGGTGTATCGGCCAAGGACCCTCTTTGACCCTTTGGCCTTGTTTGTGTCACCACTAGTGGACACTTGGTGCTTGATGCTTGCATGTGGAAATGGCCTTGAACATGTGTTTAAGGCAAGATAAGAAGGTGGCATTGCCCATGGACAAGTGTCCCTAAGTGGGCGACACCTTGACCTATCTTACCTTGGTTTCTCCTCCACCTTTTTCTATATATGTCTTCCCTTCCTCTTGCTAAGGATCCCTTTAGTCCCTTGGTTTCCCCTCTCCCTTGGTGCACGACACTTCTTCCTTTGCTTAAGCTTGGTGGCCGTTCCTTCCCCTTGGAGTCTTCTTCTTCCTCTTGTGGTGGCTGAAGTTGGAGCTTGGTGCTAGGAGCTTGGAGCTTGTTTAAGGCGGGTTACATGACTCCTAACCTTAACCATAATACTTTCCTTTATATTCTTGTATGTTTTCATATGATCTTTTCAGCCATGTATGTTCTAAGATATGTTTCTTTCTTAGTTGCACCTAGTTGGCCGAACCATGTTTTAGGGTTTCCTTTTTGAGAAACACTACTTTCCCTCCTTGGTCTAGAGGAGTGAGCTTGAGCTCTAGTAATGTGGGCAATACCCCTCTCTTGTTTAAGTTGAGAGGTGAGCTTGTGTTCTAGTTGCTTGAGCAACACCCTCCTCTCACCATGGATTCGAGAGGTGAGCTTTTGATAGATGAAGCCTTGTGTTAAGTTAATCCTTGTGGTTGCCCGAGTTGTGACAAGAAGTTGTGCAAGACCCCTCTCTCTTAGTTGTTGAGAGGTGAGTTGATCTTCTTGATCAAATAGGGTTCGGTGCCTTTGTGCTTGAGGTTGATGGTGACCTTGTTGGGTTGCATCTTGCACGATATGGTTTTGGGATGGTGTTGCCCGATACCCTCTCTTGGGCTAGGATTCAAGATCATTTTGATGAGGACATGTTGGGCATTACACCTTGATCCTTTCCTGGTGTGTTGGCTGATAGGATGAGGCTAGTTTGGTTGGACGATAGGCTTTTTCTTGGTGCCCTTGTCTTGATGGAAGATGTGTGGTTTAGTGGGCGTTATAGGGCTGGCCTGGGCGCCATGGCTCTAGCTGTTATGATATTTGTTACCCGTTACAACCCTAACACCTGGTGCATGACACACCTGGTGCGTGACACCCCTAGTTGCATGACATGCCCCATAGACCTAGAAGCACAATATGCTTTGTGCACAATATACCTTGGGTCTCTGGTTGCACGACACTCCTTAAGGTGGTAGCCCGATAGCCTTGCTTTGTGCTTGGATGATATGTGGCTAGAATGCTTGGGCAATATGAGGGAAGCTACCCTGCCCGATACCACTTCTAGTGAGGGTGCCCTGCCCGTCACACTTCTTGTGAGGGTATTGGGCACTTCTAGTGAAGGTCATGTTCCACCCAGAAACCCATCTGTGGGACCTATGGAGTATGGGTTATGAATCTTTGACATGTTTGATAGTAGTGATAGTAGAATGTACCTATATAAACTTAACATGATATTACATGTGTCTATGATCATCTTGAATCATGTTTATATAATGACGAGTAATGATAAGCTTGGAAGTATATGAGTTGCTTCACATGATGATGTGACCCATGTCTATGGTCACATGTTTAAGGCATGAATGATAAAGTATATAATCATCAATGTTGCCTTGGATTTTATAGCATGATTCTTTGTTAAATCTTTAATGGATTCAGTTGTCTCTATGAATGAGTATACTAACCATGCAGGTATTTTATGCGGATGTATATCCAGGAAAAGGGCTATGAGGTATATATGTTTGAATAACACTACATTGATGATCACTCTTGTTGATAAGATAATCTGCATCACCTATATGATGTGTTTAGGTCTGAGGACCTGAGTTGGCTAAAGTGTCTAGTTGAGGTGTTATCCTCTAATGATGAAATCAGGGATTGTTATTCCAAGTGATGAGAATGCCCTATGAGGAAATAGTCTTGTGATGAGGGATTGAGGTCTCGGAATATTGTGATAGTGGTAAAAATAATGTAACTTAATGTTAGGTATGTGTTACAACCTGGTTGCCTTAATAATCCACTTAAAGTATACTACCTAATTACAGTGGAACATATTATATAGTTTGTCCTGGCCATAGATCTATCATCGTCAGTAGTTGGTGATGGTGAAACGGGTTCTCCTGTAGGTTAACCTAGAGCGCATATTGTTGAATATGCGAGGTTTCTCCTAGCCTAAAATAGAGAGGATTCGAGTGCAGCTGCGGTTGCAGACTCGGGATAGATGGAGCATGGTGAACATGCCCATGACTCAGTGTGATAGAGCATGAATGCGTTCATGGCTCATGGAGCACGTTGAACTGGCTTGTGGCTCAGATATACTAGCGGCGAAACCTATACCGAGGCGAGCTAGAGAAAGGGTAGCCTATGGAGCTGACCATGTGGCTGAGGCCACTTCTGCATGAGACTGCGATCCTACTTTGGTTCTCGTGCAATGACCACGAGGTGGTGAGGTCGTGGAGTCTGTCTCTTCCATGGACCTTGTATGGAACCGGTTTTGGGTTTCGCAACCGAAGGTTGGATTTGAGAAGTAAAGCTCACTTCCTCAAGGCATAACAATATGTAATACATCTGAATAATATTTAGTGCTTAAGGAAAAACACGGAACATTGGTTGAGGCCCTGCTTGTGTACTTAATCTTATTATACCTTGCAGTTACTTATACGTTCCTTATGTTATGTGGTAAGATCTTATAAATATTATCTTGTCAATCATGTTCCATAAAGAAATATTTGGTTATATGCCTTGCGTACACCTTGCTCAATATGTTGCTCTTATTCTACACTTTATCAGTTAACTGTTGTTGTTGCTTTATCCTTCTGAGGTTTTATGGTTTCGGCAGAGAGTTATGTTTCTCGCTGGGACTATGTGTCTCACCCCACTGGTTTACACCCTTTTTAGGTGTTTGCGCTAGGCGTGGTGGTGGTCGCGGGGTTGCGGTCGAGCAACACGAAGAGCAATAGAAGGCAAGAGATGGATATGCTGCTATTTTGGTTGTTTTGTAATAGAGTCCTAGAGTCGTCCCTATACTCTCAGGTCCTCAGAAGTGTTTTGACGACGTTTCACAAAGAATTGTTTTGTATATCCTACTGCTGGCCGAATGTGGCATGTTATGTATGTATAAACAGGTGATGAACTCATGTGTGGACAGAACAACTGACCTCCTAAGTTGCGGACATGTATCAAGGCCTGTAAATGTTTCTATAACCTATTTTCTTGCAGGACAAAGATATGGATGTAATAGTTTCTTGGTTTATCTGCTTTCTAAAATCAGTTTTATTTAACTCGTGGTTTTGGTAATAAGTGGTTTATGGTGTTTTCTGTACGTTTTCTCGTGGCACCTCATTGTCTGTGTGATAGAGGGATGTGTCGCCACAAGCTTGGTATCAGAGCTCTAGGTTTGCTGAGTCTACAGGGATTTAGGACTAGGTTGTGTCTGTTCTTGTGAGTTTTCTAGATTTTCTTACAATTATCTTCTTCCCTTAGAAGAAGAAAAAGCCAAGATGTCTGGAAATCATGAAGAACATGCTGCCAAGAGCAGCGATGCTGCATCATTTGATGGAGTAGCAGGGCAGGCACATGGAGATCGGGTGCCTGAGGTTCCCCAACTTGACCCAGCCATTCTCGAAAACCCTGCCTACCAACAGCTTATGGGGAAGATGATGGCTACGATGAATCTCATGGTAGAAAGATTGCCAGTGCCTCCGCCGAGAGCACATGCTACCCATGGTGAAACATTGGGTATTGGGAAGATCTTTGAGTGGCTTCGCCGAGTCGGAGCTTCAGACTATGCTGGGATGGCTGATCCAACGGATGCATATCTATGGCAGACAGGTCTTGAGAAGGCTTTCCGGATCCTCGACATCCCCGAAGCAGACAAAGTCAAGCACACTATCTACCTTCTGAAGGGTAGTGCTGGCCACTGGTGGGCCATCGAGGAGAAGCGACCTGGTGAGGAGATCGGTTGGGAGATCTTCCAGCGGGAGTTCGTTAGCAGATACTTTCTGAAGACGTATCTGGATGAGAAGATCAGCCAGTTTGAGCACTTGCGCCAAGGAACGATGAACATCACCAAGTATGAAGCCAAGTTCATAGATCTGTTAAGGTTTTTTCCTCACATGGCAGCAACGGATGATGAACGGATAAGACGTTTTGAGAAAGGCCTGAGTGCTGAGTTGTCAACGCCAGCTGCCGCCCTAGAGAACAGAGAACGGTTTGCTATGTTCATGGAATCTGTCTGGATGATCGAACGGTTAGTTAGGGAAAAGAGAGAGGCCATGTCTAACAAGCAGCCTGCTCAGTTCTGGGGATAGAGGTTTGGTGGCTTCAAGAAGCCAAGGTTTTCAACACCTTCTAGGTTAAGAAGTTCCAGTGTACCATCACAGTGGTCTCCAAGTAAGGGAAGAGGTTATATTTCTTCACCATCAAAGGCACATAGTACAGCTTCAGTGGAAGTGACAGGGCCATCTAGGCCATAGTTGGAGGATAGGGCATGCTATATCTGCAGACATATTGGGCATTTTAAGTCAAACTACCTAAGGAAGGATGTTGAAGTGACACAACAACCCATGAAGGATCGTCTGCTCAAGGAAGCAGAGGATGTGGACAGCAAGCAATGACTCGATTCTATGCCATGAGTCATCCAGAGGCGATAGTCAACCCACGAGTGGTGACAGGTCAGATGGAGTTATTTCATTCTGATTTGTCTTCTTCTTGCTTTATATCTGTTCTGGTTGACCCGGGTGCTACACACTCTTTTATTGCCCATAGTATGCTTTAAAATTGTCTTTTACCAGTTAGTTGTAAGAAAGATAGCCTGTTGTTAGAAACCCCTCTTGACGGTTCGTCAATGCTTCAAGAAGTGTGTCCATCCTGTGTTCTATCTTTTTTAGAACACAAGATACAAGTGGATCTTATACCACTTGATATACATGGATTCGATGTGATCCTTGGGATGGATACCTTAGAGAAGTATAAGGTTGTGTTGGACTATGGTTCCAAGCAGGCAATGTTTGTTGATGATGGAGAGAAGTGGATCTTCTAAGGAGATAGGAAGATTCTTCCGACATGTCTAGTATCAACGATGGTGGCAGAAAGGTTGTTATGACAAGGATGCGAGGCGTTCTTAGCTCACGTTATGGATACCAAGGCAAAAGGTCCTAGACTTGAGGAGGTTATGATTGTCCGAGAGTTTGCGAACGTGTTTCCTGATGAGTTTCCTGGTGTTCCTCCACCCTGAGAGATTGATTTTGAGATCAATCTGGTTCCAGGAACACATCCAGTTGCACAGACACCGTATAGGATGGCTCCAGCAGAGATGGTTGAGTTGAAGAAATAGTTACAAGAGTTGTTGGAGAAAGGTTTCATCTGACCAAGTACGTCTCCTTGGGGTGCTCCATTGTTGTTCGTTAAGAAAAAGGACAGATCAATGCAGATATGCATAGACTACCGGTAGTTGAACAAGGTCACGATCAAGAATAAGTACCTATTGCCAAGGATAAATGATCTATTCGATCAGTTGCATGGTGCTACAGTGTTTTCAAAGATCGATCTACGGTCCGGATATCATCAGTTGAGGATTAAGGCATATGACATACCAAAGTCAGCTTTTAGGACAAGGTATGGTCACTTCGAGTTTGTGGTTATGTCGTTCGGGCTAACCAATGCACCTGTTGCTTTCATGGATTTAATGAACAGGGTGTTTCGTTCATTTCTAGATCAGTTTGTTGTAGTCTTTATAGATGACATCTTGATCTACAGTCAGGATAGTCAAAAGCATGAATAGAATCTTCGACAAGCATTCACTCTCCTTCGCCAGCACCGGTTGTATGCCAAGTTTAGTAAGTGTGAATTTTGGTTAAAAGAAGTAACTTTCTTGGGTCATGTGATATCTCCAAAAGGAGTCAAGGTAGACCCCAGAAAGGTGGAGTAAGTGGCAGAATGGGAGCAGCCAAAGACGTCGACTGAAGTTCGTAGTTTCCTGGGATTGGCAGGATACTATCGGAGGTTTATCAAAGACTTCAGTGTGATGGCGTTGCCAATGACAAAGCTGACCAGAAAGGATGTACCTTTTGTCTGGGATGATCGTTGCCAGCAAGCTTTCCAAATTCTGAAGGAGAAGCTGACTAGTGCTCCAGTGTTAGTACTTCCAGAGCCTGAGAAAGGCTATGTTGTTTTCTGTGATGCTTCTAAGAAGGGCTTAGGATGCGTGTTGATGCAGGAAGACCATGTAGTTTCTTTCACTTCGTGACAGCTTAAGAAACATGAGGAGAACTATCCAACTTATGATTTAGAGTTGGCAGCAGTGGTTCATGCATTAAAGATTTGGAGACATTATCTTTACGGGGAAGTGTGTCAAATCTTTACAGACCACAAGAATCTGAAGTACATCTTCTCGTAGGATGAGCTAAACATGCGACAGCGTCGCTGGATGGAGCTAATCAATGATTACGACTGCACCATTGAGTATCATCCTGGTAAGGAAAATGTAGTAGCTGATGCGCTTAGCAGAAAGTCTTCTTCTCTCTCCACAAAGAAGGCACAGTTGAGTTCCTTGGTATGCCATAGACGGGATATGTTTGTCTCATTGCGGCAGATGAATGTGCAGATGGAAGTTTCCTTATTAGCATGACTTTTGGCCCAGATGCAAGCTAAGCCCACGCTGAGATAGAAGATCAAAGATGCACAGCAGGAAGATGATACATTACAGTTGATCAGGTCGGAGCTCGGCAGCGGAAAGCATGATGGGTTCCATGAGTCCAAGGATGGACTAGTTTGCTATCATGGTAAAATGGTGGTCCCCGATGCTGATGATCTGAGGAAGCTAGTGCTCGAGGAAGCACACACATCGATGTATGCTATGCATCCAGGAGTCACTAAGATGTATCACAATCTGAAGGACCTATATTGGTGACCTGGTTTGAAGAAGGAAATAGCCGAGTTTATGGCTAGGTGTGTGGTATGCCAGCAAGTCAAGGCTGAGCATCAGAAGCCGATAGGTACGTTACAACCCCTGCTAATAGTACCATAGTGGAAATGGGATCACATAACCATGGATTTCATAGTTGGTCTGCCCAGGACAACTAAGAACCATGATTCCATTTGGGTGATAGTGGACAGATTGACGAAGTCTGCCCATTTCATACCTGTAAAGACAACGTATACATCCGAGAAGCTCGCTCGTGTATATGTAGATGAGATAGTACGTTTGCACGATGTGCCAGCAACTATAGTTTCCGACAGAGGTCCTCAGTTCACGAGTCATTTCTGGGAACAGTTGCACAAGGCATTGAGAACACAGTCAGTGGCAGAACCAGAAAATTACACTAAGGGGGCTGAAATCATATATGTGTACATTTTAGCACAGAGGGGGGACCGAGCCAAAAACTTTGTCCCCATTGAGAATGGAACCTGCATCATTTGCTTTAAAAACCAAGCTATATACCACTCCAACTAGTCCCACTCTTTGAAATTTATACGTAGTTAATGTATTTATTTATACTTCAAGCTATACTTAACACTAAAAAGATAACTATTTGTATTAGTTTTTTGGGGGGAGGGGGGGCTAAAGCCCCGGCAGCCTTCCCCCTAGTTCTGCCCCTGAACACAGTTGACGTTCAGCACCGCTTTTCACCCACAGACAGATGGACAGTCTGAAAGGACTATTCATACTTTGGAGGATCTTCTTCAGGCTTGTGTTTTGCAGTTCGTAAGCAGTTGGTATGTGCATCTCAGTTTGATAGAGTTCGCCTACAACAATGGTTACCAGCAGAGCATTGACATGGCTCCTTATGAGGCCTTATATGGCAGGAAGTGCAGATCTCCTTCATGTTGGAATGAGTCTGGTGAGTATCAGCTTTTGGGTCCTGAGTTAGTACAGCTGACAACAGAAAAGATCAAAATGATACAACGACAACTGAAAGCGGCACAGGACAGACAAAAATCTTATACAGACAATCGTCGACGACCTTTAGAGTTCTAAGTTGGAGATAAAGTGTATCTTAAAGTCTCACCTTGGAAAGACGTTCTAAGGTTTGGTTGGAAAGGTAAGCTAGCACCCAGGTATATGGCGCCATACCCGGTCATAGCACGTATGGGAAAGGTAGCTTATGTGTTGGAGTTGTCACCAGAGTTGCATAGGTTGCATCCAGTATTCCACGTCAGTATGCTGAAGAAAGATCATCCAAATACAGGGACAATGATACAGCCATTCGAGGTTGAGCTTGATGAAGATGTGACCTATGAGGAAGGTCCGGTGGCGATCCTTGACAGGAGAGTTAAGAAGTTGAAGAGGAAGGACCTGGTTCTTGTGAAGGTTCTTTGGCATCATCATGGCATTGAAGAAGCCACGTGGGAGCTTGAGGAAGAGTTGAGGAGGAAGTATCCCCTGCTTTTCTCTTTGGATTTTGGGGATGAAATCTCTTTGTAGAGGGTTAGCTTGTAAGGACCCTGACCTCCGTTTTGGGCTTATCCTATTTGCTTTTCTTAACCTTGGTGTTTAGTTTCTTGCTAATCACCCTTAGTGGTGATTAGATTTTCTTTTTGTACTTTTTTGAGATCTGGAGGTGCTACTTGCAATTTACCCAAGCCTAGGGTTGATGAGCAAGTTTTTCACCTTGAGAAGTGTTTCTCTCTCTCCTTGCTTCCTTTAGTGTTGAGAGGAAAGGTTGAGCTCGTTGCTTGAGTTGCTTTGGGCTTGGATGAGCTTGTTGAGCCTTGAGACGCCTTGATTGAGCCTTGCTTGACCTTGTAGGACCTTGTGTTGGGAAAGAGTGTCTTGTATCAGCCATAGGTGTGTCGCCTAGGGTGTGATGTCGGGCATGGTGTAGCGGTGTATCATCCATGGACCCTCTTTGACCCTTTGACCTCGTTTGTGTCACCACTAGTAGACACTTGGTGCTTGATGCTTGCATGTGGCAATGGCCTTGGACATGTGTTTAAGGCAAGATAAGAAGGTGGCATTTCCCATGGACAAGTGTCCCTAAGTGGGCGACACCTTGCCCTATCTTACCTTGGTTTCTCCTCCACCCTTTTCTATATATGTATTCCCTTCCTCTTGCTAAGGATCCCTTTAGTCCCTTGGTTTCCCTCTCCCTTGGTGCACGACACCTCTTCCTTTGCTTAAGCTTGGTGGCCGATCCTTCCCCTTGGAGTCTTCTTCTTCCTCTTGAGGTGGCCGAAGGTGGAGCTTGGTGCTAGGAGCTTGGAGCTTGCTTAAGGCGGGTTACATGACTCCTAACCTTAACCATAATACTTTCCTTTATATTCTTGTATGTTTTCATATGATCTTTTCGGCCATGTATGTTCTAAGATATGTTTCTTGCTTAGTTGCACCTAGTTGGTCGAACCATGTTTTAGGGTTTCCTTGTTGATCGACACTCCTTTCCTTCCTTGGTCTAGAGGAGTGAGCTTGAGCTCTAGTAACGTGGGCAATAGCCCTCTCTCATTTAAGTTGAGAGGTGAGCTTGTGTTCTAGTTGCTTGAGCAACACCCTCCTCTCACCATGGATTCGAGAGGTGAGCTTTTGATAGATGAAGCCTTGTGTTAAGTTGATCCTTGTGGTTTCCCGAGTTGTGACAAGAAGTTGTACAAGACCCCTCTCTCTTGGTTGTTGAGAGGTGAGCCGATCTTCTTGATCAATTAGGGTTTGGTGCCTTTGTGCTTGAGGTTGATGACAACCTTGTTGGGTTGTATCTTGCACGATATGGTTTTGGGATGGTGCTGCCTGATACCCTCTCTTGGGATAGGGTTATGGATCATTTTAATGAGGACATGTTGGACATTACACCTTGATCCTTGCCTGGTGTGTTGTCCGATAGGGTGATGCTAGTTTGGTTGGACGATAGGCTTTTCCTTGGTGCCCTTGTCTCGATGGAAGATGTGTGGTTTAGTGGGCGTTATAGGGCTGGCCTGGGTGCCATGGCTCTAGCCGTTATAATAGATGTTTCCCGTTACAACCCTAACACCTGGTGCACAACACACCTGGTGCGCGACAGTAGTCTTGTGATGAGGGATTGAGGTCCCGGAATATTGTGATAGTGGTAAAAATAATGTAACTTAATGTTAGGTATGTGTTACAACCTGGTTGCCTCAATAATCCACTTAAAATATACTAACTAATTACAGTGGAACATATTATATAGTTTTCCCTGGCCATAGATCCATCATCGTCAGTAGCTGGTGATGCTGAAATGGGTTCTCCTGCGGGTTAACCCGGAGTGCATATTTTTGAATATGTGAGGTTTCTCCAAGCCTAAAATAGAGAGGATTCGAGTGTAGCTGCGGTTGCAGACTCGGGATAGATGGAGCATGGTGAATAGGCCCATGACTCAGTGTGATAGAGCATAAATGCATTCATGACTCAGGGAGCACGGTGAACTGGCCCGTGGCTCAGATATACTAGCGCCGAGACCTATACCGAGGAGGGTTAGAGAAAGGGTAGCCTATGGAGCTGACCCTATGGATGAGGCCACTTCTGCATGAGACTGCGGTCTTGCTTTGGTTCTCGTGCACTGACCACGAGGTGGTGAGGTCGTGGAGTCCGGCTCTTCCATGGACCTTGTATGGCACTGGTTTTGGGTTTCACAACCGAAGGTTGGATTTGAGCGGTACGGCTCACTTCCTTAGCGCATAACAATACGTAATATAGCTGAATAATATTTAGTGCTTAAGGCAAAACACAGAACATTGGTTGAGGCCCTGCTTGTGTACTTAATCTCGTTATACCTTGCAGTTACTTACACACTCCTTATGTTATATGGTAAGATCTTATAAATCTTATCTTGTCAATCATGTTCCATAAAGAAATGCTTGGTTGTATGCCTTGCATACACCTTGCTCAATATGCTGCTCTTATTCTACGCTTTATCAGTTAACTATTGTTGTTGCTTTATCCTTCTGAGGTTTTATGGTTTCAGTGGGGAGTTATGTTTCTCACTGGGACTGTGTGTCTCACCCCTCTGGTTTACACCCTTTTATGTGTTTGTGCTAGGCGTGGTGGTAGTCGCGGGGTTGTAGCCGAGCAGCATGAAGAGTAGTAGAAGGCAAGAGATGGATATGTTGCTATTTTGGTTGTTTTGTAATAGAGTCCTAGAGTCGTCCCTGTACTATCTGATCCTCGGAAGTGTTTTGATGACGTTTCACGAAGACTAGTTTTGTATATCCTGCTGCTAACCGGATGTGGCATGTTATGTATGTATACATAGGTGATGAACTCATGTGTGGACAGGACAGCTGACCTCCTAAGCTGCAGACATGTATCAAGGCTTGTAAATGTTTCTATAACCTATTTTCTTGCAGGACAAATATATGGATGTAATAGTTTCTTGGTTTATCTGCTTTCTGAAATCGGTTTTATTTAACCCATGTTTTTGGTAATAAGTGGTTTATGGTGTTTTCTACACGTTTTCGCGTGGCACCTCGTTGTCTGTGTGATAGCGGGATGTGTCGCCACAATCACATTATATATGAACATGACTAGGCTAAATCTAGGCCACCTCTAGATCTATGGAAAGGCCATCCTCCTAGATAGGGGAAGGAATATTTTGGTACCAGCCTGAATAGGGGTACATGAAAAGTCCTCCACCTAGATAGGGGGAGACATGATGAAGTCATCTTCTTGGATAGGGGAAGAAAGTGAATATTGCAGTATGAGGCCCTGAGGGGTTATAATAGATGGTGGAGAAACCTAGATTCAGTAGTCATGGTGAAAATGTTAAATTTGGTTTGTTAAACATTAATTATTGAATTATGATGTTATCATTACTTATGAACTTTTGTTTCCCGCACATACCGGTATGACTTGTCGTACTGACCATGTTTTGTTTCACGATGTTTTAGGTATATGATGTAATACATGATAAGGGACATGAAGATGAAGATGAAACCATCTGAAGACATTAATATAAGTAAGGAGGATTTAGATAGATACTTCTTCTCTATGTATACTTTTGGTAATGAAATTCATGTAAGAATTTTGTAAACAAAATTTGTAAAATTAATGAAATTGTTTTCTATTATTTATTATTTGCTAAATTTGGATATTTGGGAATATAGATGATGGTTCTCAACTTGAAGGTCTTTCCTTAATTGGGAGACGCAGAAAGTAAGTTTGTTACATATAGTCATACTGCTAATGACAACAACTATAGTCAAGACTACAGTCCTGTAGAAACAACAACTCATAGTCAAGGCTATGATCCTGTAAAACAACTAGTCTGCCTTGGTACATGGCATAAGACTAGAAAATTGGCTCACGCCTGGTCGTTCCATAATAAACAATATACCATGAATTCAAGAATTGAAGGGTACATGGAGCTATCTCCATTGTACCCCATATATTCAACAATATGTGCTTTGAGTTTTCCTGTAAGAGTTACTTGCTTCAGCATCTAGCCAAATACTAACACTGAAGAAGGTGCTACATGCTAACTACATGATTAGGGGTTCACTTGATTAGATACACCAATTAAGTATCTTTTAATGCATCAATCAAGTTACAATATATTAACCCAAAACTAACTCTACAAAATTAAGGTAGGATGCAACTTTAGACCAAGACATAACACCACATGGTGTCATGATCATCATTAAAAAAAGGTGTCTCAACTCCTTACCAACATAGTGTTGCGACCTTGACACCTGAGATAGGTAATGGGGCATCACAACCGCTACTCATGGTGCATTGTGATCGAAATAGCCCAAGGTACGTCGCTACCATAACATGTAACATGACACGACCACCTTGACAACCAAGTGTCTACCCCCAAACAAAATCATGTCTCGATCGCTACCAAGTTTTAAACAAGTGTTATGACCTTTACACTTAGCCATCAGAGTTGCAATGTTAGCCTTCTAACCAGCGACGCTGTGTCGCGACCAAACTAGTTGGTTGGACCAGTCTAAGGGTTAGGGAGGTGTCACGCCTGAACCCACCTTTCATCCATTATTTTGAATATGATGGAAGACCAAGAGTTAGTCTTGACGACCTGCTCAACACCATGGAAGATCTAAACAAAGGTTGTAAATAGTTGGTTTATAAAAAGGTAAACCAAACGTCAAGAGGGTGAATAACACCCTGGTTCATAATGTTCATCAAACCATATACGTGATGACGGAAGGTCATCAAAATGATATACTTAGAGAAGGAAAACTGAGTTTCTTAGGCATAAATAACAGATCAAATCTTCTTTGTTTTTCAAATATAACAAACCATGTAGAAAGTAGTATAATATCAGGTATAAGGATGCACATAATAGGGTTAGGGACAGCTATAAAACTTGCCTGTTTTAAGGAGAAACAAACTTCTATGATCTCAATCTACAAAAGCTTCAACCAAGCTTTAGCACCTTGGTCAAAGGTTCACCCCTAAGAAGATGAAAGAGACCATCATCATGATAGACCTTTAGAAGGAATAAAATAGACCTAGATGATCCAAAGGATAAAGAAGAGAGATATGGAATCATCTTTTCAAATGGACACCATGGGTGGTCCACAACCCCATCCCCGAGAAGGAGGAAGAAAATGAAGGAGTTTTAGAAAAGAAACGTGATCTAAAGAGGAGGATCACCCTCACCTATATGTTGTCTCATTCGAGACAACACTACACAAGGTGTGTGTTGCGGTCGATACCTTAGAGTCATAACTTCAAACCCTAACTCAATCACCATATATTATCAACTATACAAACCCTAGAGACCCTAATATTACATGATGATGTCACATCATAATCCATTATTATAAAAAAGTGTCCCATTGCATCATCTTCTCTTTGATGATGCTAAAGAACATGAAATATTGTCCACATGTGACATTTTTTCAAGATAACCCTCACTCATGGGTAAATTGCAAACTAGACCAAAACATACACATATATGGCAAGATAGATCAAATAATAGTCAAATTCGACCAAAATGAAAATACAAGCTTATCAAATGATATTAAGACATCTCAAGAGATTAGATTAGGGTTTAAGAATCTCTTTATACAAGTAAACACAATTAATCATTAAGGTGGGTCACGAGTCTTACAAGTTGATCATTGGAGCTTTGGTGATCAAACCCCTTTGCATGTGGTGACTCGTGCTCATCTTCAGCCTTGGTAAGTGTATGTCTTTCCTTCATATCATTTTGGATCTTCTACCCCATCTTCTTTTCTTTTCTTGACCTTAGACCATGGATCATCCATGGTGATCATTCTTGAGAGTAACCTCCTCATCATAAGGGTCAGAGGCCATGTTTTGACAAGGTGGTACTCGAGTGAGAGGGAGTTTCTTCTCTCTTTCTGCCCTTCTTCTTTTGGTTCGGCCTAGAGCTTCTTGCCCTCTTTTCTTGGGTTATCTTTGACATTGGTGTCTTCTTCTTCTTGAAGTGACCTTGATGCTGAAAGTGAAGCCTTTGGTGGAGCTTCTTCATCCTTGGTGAGCATGTGCTTGGAGCTAGTAATCCTTTAAGTTTATCTTCCTTAAGGTGGGTTATATAACACTCTACCCTCTATATTATAGCACTTTTCTTTGCATGCATGTTTCTGTTTCTCTCTTTAATCATCATCCTAATATACTAGTACATGAAACCATGCTTTAGATCTTGAATGAAGGTGAATATCATGCTTGGTTTGTTTGGAATCTGAAACCTTAATGTGAGGTACCCGATTTTGGAGATGGATGTGACATGGGGGTTTTCTCCCTATCTATTGATCTTGGATTTGATCACATGCATGCTGCTTGTATACCTTGATGTATTATGAAGTTGGGTTTTGTTTTGTGATGTGTTAAATGTGATGTAAATCTCTTTCTTAAACCCTAGTTTCTACATGCACACTTTCTAACTGTTCTTGAGGGAATGGCCTCACATGCATCTTGAGCTTTGGATTTATCACCATGATCTAAGTTCAGCCATTATGTTTTCCTTGGAGCTTAGAGATTTGGATTTATCTCTCCTAAGTGGTTTTGTTGATGGTCTTTGTGGTGCATGTTCTAGGGTTTGACGATCTTGAATCCATGAGTTTGGATCTTAGTGATGTTTCGTTTCTTGCTATTTGACCTTTGTTTCGGTCAGGACGCATGTGTGTCTTATTTCTTTGGGTTGAGACATTCATAATTTGTTTTGATGAGGTCAAGACACTTCATTTCATGAGTGTTGAACATGATGATGCCTAATTTTCCTGTTGTTTTACTTGTTTTGGTCAAGACGCCCTATTTTGTTGAAGTCAAGATGCTTGTTCCTTGTTTTGTTCAAGATATGAATTTGATCTTGGTCGAGATGCCTTCTTTGAAGTGGTCGTAATTCTTTCATTCAAGACACCCTATTTTTTCTTTGGTCACGACGTCATGTTATTGGGTGGTCACGACACCTAGTTCTTATTTGTTAGATCACGCTGTCCTGTGGTTGTTGTGTCTCGATCGTGACCCTGGTAAAATGTATCATTTGAGACCAAGTTTTTGTTGTGAGTGATGGTCGAGACCCCATGAGAGTTGACGGGTGTGACACCTGGTCTGATGGCGCATCGCGGTTGTGACCAGGGTGATGGTGTGTCACAGTCACAACTAGGGTGATGGCTTGTGATGGTTGTGACACTGGGTTGTGTCATGGTCGAGACACCATGTATGAAGGTGATTGAGACATGTATGTGATGGTGGGTTGTGACCCACACATGTGATGAATGATTAATACACATATGTGATGCATGGTTGATATATATGTATAACATCATGAGATAATATAGATCATGAGTGATGTAATGTAATGATTTAATCATGACTCAACTAATGATGTTGCACCCTAAATCAGTTCCAAGAAAGTAGGAGATGGTGCACCTAAGGTTTGGTGATTGAATGAATTTATAAACCCTAATTGGCCATGTATGGAGCCCTAACCCTAATGCTGGGTCAAGTGATGTGTATGTTTCTCTCTCTTGAAGTGATTATCAAATTATAATGATTTATCTCTTCTATTTATGAACCCTAACCTTGTAGGTGATATGAATTCGAATATCATAGCCAGTATATGCTATGGTGGATCTAATCTGACACATGATGATTATTATTAGCCTTTATTAGGCATGTTGAGACACATGTGATACATGAAAGATGTGATTGGGTCTCATGACATGGAAGAGGCTTAATGCCTAGTGTGAGGAGTCATCATCTAGTAATGTGATTGAGGGATTGATATCCCACAGTGATGTGACATTGGTGATAGCTTTATATGTTTGTGTGACAATTCTATGTGATGAAGTGACAAGTTCACACCTTATACATTTTATATCTTCTCACATTGCATTATACCCTTATATTTGTCGATCATGTTTATGGCATGTACGTTCTAACTTGATTGATTCTAAAAGACACTTAATTTGCATAACTAATCAAGTGGAACATTAATCATGTAATTTCCATGCTCCATAGATCCATTCCAGTGTCAATCTTAGTGTTTGATGGTGAAACAGGCTCTCCCCTAGTGGAAGCTCAGAGTCGTATAATGTTGAGTATACGCATTCACATGATTAGTTGTGGGCCATACCCTAGCAGGAGTACGGCTATAGGTCGTATCTCAGTTATGTGATTTAGAATATAATTATGATATATCACATGATTGGTTGCAGGCCATACCCTAACATGAGTGACATTGTGGGTCATAACTCAGTTTTACTAGCATTGTGCCTATATACCAAGGCAGGCTAGGTTGTTTTGCAGTCAGATTTTATATGTCTCTGCGGTGTTTTCTCTTGTGCTGACCAAGAGGTGTTGGAGAGGTTGTGGATTCCAACTCTTCCATTGACCTTGTATGTCATTGATTTTAATTTACTAGTGTTCAGTTGGAGCATGAGTGGTATACCTCATCTCCCCATGGCATAATAAAATATGTAATATAGTTGTATAATATATTTGCATAGGGAAAAAATGTGAATAACATTAGTTGAAGACTTGACTTATTTTTGTATAGTTTTAGTGTAGAGGATATACACATTCTTCATATTTCTTCTTAGAATATTATTATTCTACTACTTAGTGATAATTGTGTAGTATTGTAATTTTCTTTATCTATTACATACATACCATTTTGTTGAATCTACACATCCTACTTAGTATGTTATCTATCTGCTTCAGTTGATCTATGCTTTAATAGATGTTGGCAGAGAGTTATATCTCTTGATGGGATGTTTGGTCTCACCCCATGGGTTTCCACATCTTTTAGGTGGATGTGCATGAAGAGGTGGAGATCGTGCAATAGGGGATGTGCATGATGAGGTTTTAGGGTTTAGGGTTTAGGGTTTAGGGTTTAGGGTTTAGGGTTTATGGTTTAGCAGCAGTGGAAGAGGACGTGGACAAGCATTCCAGGTTGGTTCCTTTGCTCAGACCAGTGGGGAACAAGAACGACAACATGTGATAACATAGTTTTATGCCTTGAGTCAACCAGAAGGAGAGGTCATCCCACGAGTAGAGTCATGTCAGATGAAGTTATTTCATTCCGACATGTCTGCATCTTCTTTATATCTATTTTGGTTGAGCCGAGTAGGAGCATGAGGTAGATATGCGGAGGTAGTGCTCGTCTCTTTTCACTTTGGATTTTGAGGGAAAATCCTTGTTAAGGGTTTATGTCTTGTAAGACCACTGACATGTGTTTTGGGCTAACCTTATTTGATTTAGCTTGAGTAAGTTCTTAGGACATTTCTCTAATCCTTTGAGATGATCTTAGAGCTTGTGGAGAGCTTAAGTCTCCAGTTTGAGCTTGTTTGGATGATGTTTGTGCATTGTGTGCTTGTTTTGGGCCAAATTGCAATTTACCCACACAGTTTGAGCTTGTTTGGATGATGTTTGTGCATTGTGTGCTTGTTTTGGGCCAAATTGCAATTCACCCATTTGTGGGGGTTATCTTGAAATTTGCCACATCTAGAGTGTTCCTTCTCTCTCTTGGCTTCATGAGAGAGAATGTGGTTCTTTGGGGCTCCTTGTTTGGGCCTTGGTTGAATGATGGAACCCTTAGAGGTGATTAGGGTTTCTAGGGTTTTGTTGTGTCTCGACCATATGTGCTTCGTTGGTGTGTCACGACCATTGTCTCGGCCCTGAGGGTATTCCTTGTGAGTGTCTAGATCGACACACCTCCTAGGTGATTTTTTCTCTACTAAGATGGTCTTGGACTGTTGGGTTGAGACAATTTGTCCTTTTGTGTCTCGACTTGGATGTTTTAGTGAGCCTTTGTCTCGACTAAGATGTTTGTGGTGCATTGGTTTCGATCTCCTTTGGAGTGTCTTGATAAAAACCATGTCTTGGGGACCTAGGTGGTCGAGACCCAACATAGGTTGTATCACCATATCATCCATGTAAGGTTTAAGTGGTTGCAGGTTGGTTTCTTGGGTGGACAAGTGTCCCTTTGGTACCTTTAGGTGTTGACACGTCACCCCTCACCCTACTTCCCTCCTCTTTTGCTATATATATCCTCTTCTCTTCATGAAAGTGACCATTTTTTGCCTTCCTTCTTCCTCCATCTCTTTTGCTCATTCTTGGAGCTTGTTGGATCAAGGAGAGTTGATCCTTGGAGCTTTGGTGATCAGACTCCTTTGCATGTAGTGACTCTAGCTCATCTTCAACCTTGGAAAGTGTATGCCTTTCCTTGATCTCATTTTCCTTGGATCTTCTAGTCCATATTCTTCTCTTTTATTGACCTTAGACCATGGATCATCCATGGTGGTCGTTCTTGAGAGTAAGATCATCATCACAAGGGTCATAGGCCATGTTTTGACAAGGCGGTACCCGAGTGACAGGGGGTGTGTTCTCTCTTTTCCCCCCTTCTTCTTTTGGTTTGACATAGAGATTTTTTCCCTCTTTTCTTGGGTTATCTTTGACCTTGGTGTCTTCTTATTCTTGAGGTGATCTTGAGGCCAAAAGTGGAGTCTTTGGTGGAGATTTTTCATCCTTGGTGATCGTGTGCATGGAGCTAGTAATCCTTGGAGTTGATCTTCCTTAAGGCGGGTTCTATTATAGAACTTTTCTTTGCATTCATGTAGTTATTTCTCTCTCTAATTATAATACTAATATGCTAGTACATGATACCATTCTTTATATCTTGATTGAAGGTGGTTATCATGCTTGGTTTGTTTGGAATCTAAAACCCTAATGTGAGGTACCCGATTTTGGTGATGGATGTGTCATGGTAGTTTTCCCCCTATATTTTGATATTGTCTTTGATCACATGCATGATGCCCATACACCTTGATGTATTATGAAGTTGGGTTTTGTTTTGGGATGTGTTAAATATGGTGTAACTCTATTTCTTGAACCCTAGTTTCTATGTGCATGCTTTCTGAGTGTTCTTGAGAGAATGGCCTCACATGCATCTTGAGATTTGATTTTATTACCGTGATCTAAGTTCGGCCATTATGTTTTCCTTCAAGCTTTGGATGTTATCCACTTGTGTTGAGGTTCGGATTTCTCTCTCCTAAGTGGTTTTCTTGATGGTCTTTGTGGTGCTCATTCTAGTGTTTGACGATCTTGAATCCATGAGTTTGTATCTTAGTGATGTTTGGTTTCTTATTGTTTGACCTTTGTTTTGGTCAAGACATATGTGTGTCTTGTTGCTTTGGGTCGATACATTAACACTTTGTTTTGATGAGGTCGAGACACTTCATTTCATGAGTGTTGAACATGGTGACGCCTGGTTTTCCTATTGTGTTTTGGTCGAGACGCCCTATTTTGCTAAAGTCAAGATGATTGTTCCTTGTTTTTCTCAAGACATGTGTTTGATCTTGTTCGAGATGCCTTCTTTGAAGTGGTCATAATGCTTTGGGTCGAGATGCCCTATTTCTGCTTCGGTCGCGATGCCATGTTTCTGGGTGGTCGAGACACTTTGTTCTGATTGTGACGCCTTGTGGCTCTTATGTCTTAGTCGCGACCATGGTGACATGTCTCGGTCGAGACCAAGTTTTTGTTGTGAGTGATGGTCAAGACCCCATGACAGTTGAGGGGTGTGACACTTGCTATGATGGTGCATCACAGTCATGACCAGGGTGATGATGCATCACGGTCGCGTCTAGGGTGATGGTTTCTGGTGGTTGTGATACTTGGTTGTGTCATATTCGAGACACCATGTATGAAGGTGATCGAGACATGTATGTGATGGTGAGTTGTAACCCATACATGTGATGAATGATTAATACATATACATGATGCATTGTTGCTATCTATGTATAACATCATGACATAATACACATACACATATGAATGATGGTGATGCTTAGTGCTGTAATGTAATGATTTAATCATGACTCAACTAATGATGTTCCACCCTAAATTAGTTCTAAGAAAGTAGGAGATGGTGTACCTAGGGTTTGGTGATTGAATCAATCTATAAACCCTAATCAGCCATGTGTGGATCCCTAACACTAATGCTAGGTCAAGTGATGTCTATGTTTCTCTCTCTCTTGAAGTGGTTATCATATTATGATGATTTTTCTTTCCTGTTTATGAACCCTAACCTTGGAGGTGATATGAATTTGAATATCATACCCAACATATGCTATGGTAGATCTGATCTGACACATGATGATGATTATTAGCCTTTATGAGGCATGTTGAGACACATGTGATACAAGAAATATGTGATTGGGTCTCATGACCTGGAAGAGGCTTAATGCCTAGTGTGATGAGTCATCCTCTAGTAAGGTGATTGATGGATTGATATACCACAATGATGTGACATTGGTGATAACCTTATAACGATGTGTAACAGTGCTATGTGATGAAATGACAAGTTCGCACCTCATACATTTTATATCTTCTAACATTGTATTATGTCGTTATCTTTATAGATATTGTTTATGGCTTGTACGTTGTAACTTGATTGATGCTAAAAGACAGTTATTTGGCATAACTAATCAAGTGGAACCTTAATCATGTAGGTGCCTTGTGCCACAGATCTATTCTAATGTCAGTCTTAGTGTTGGATGGTGAAATGCGTTCTCCCCTAATGGAAGTTCGAAGTCATATACTGTTGAGTATATACATTCACAGGATTGGTTGCGGGCCATACCCTAGAAGGAGTGCAGCTATAGGTTGTATATCATTGATGTGATTCATAATATACTTATGATATTTCACAGGATTGGTTGCGGGCCATACCCTGGCAGGAGTGCGATTGCAGGTCGTAGCTCAGTTTCACTAGAGTTGTCCTATATATCAAGACAGGCTAGACTATTTTGTAATCAGACTTGATATGTATCTGTGGTGTTTTCTCTTGTGCTGACCAAGAGGTGTTGGAGAGGTCGTGGATTCCGACTCTTCCGTTAACCTTGTATGGCACTGATTTTGACTTAGCAGTTTTTAGTTAGAGCATGAGTGGTATACCTCATCTCCTCATGACATAATAAAAGATGTAATATAGTCATATAGTATATTTTTGTAGGGAAAAATGCAAATACTATTGGTTGAAGCATTTCCTTACTTTTGTATAGTTTTAGTGATAGAGGATATACATGTTCTTCATATTCCTTCTTAGAATATTATTGTTCTACTACTCAGTGATAACTGCCTAGTATTGTTTAATCTACTTTATCTGTTAGATATATATCATTTAGTTGAATCTACTCATCTTGCTTAGTATGTTATCTATCTGCTTCAGTTGATCTGTGCTTTAATATACATTGGTGGGGAGTTATATCTCTCGCTGATACATTTGGTCTCCCCCGTGAGTTTCTACATCTTTTAGGTAGTCGTACACGACTAGGTGGAGATCGTGCAGTAGAGAAAGAGAAGTGGTTGATAAGGTCAGATGTATTGCTAGTCTTTTAGTGCTAGAGTTCTAGTGTTGTCCATGTACACTCAGGTCCTTGTAAGTGTTCTCGACGTGTTTGTAGATATGATATCGATGCGAGGTTTGTTGTGCAGTTTTGGTAGATGTACATGTTAATATATGTGGAACATATATCTCATGTAACAGGTTGATGATAGGAAAGTTAAAAACAATGATGTAAGCACCTCATGATATGTGTTATGTGATCCAGGTGTCCTGCCGTGAACATATATGTGAAGGTTTTCAGCCTATGGTGCTTTTATAAATCGAATTTAATTTCCAGTGTTTTCTGATAATTCGCTTACTCGGTGTTAATTCCGTGTTTAGTTTTGAATAATCTCATTTGTGGCACGTCGGGGCATCACACTTGAGTTCTACAACAACCCATTTGAGTTAGACCTAGTCTATAGAGAGCACTCACCCACATATACTTTTCCTGATTAGGTTGCTCATTTGTTAGCCTTTTACTACACAATTGACACCCATTGAGGATTTTGCATATGAGATTCATACACAGTAGCCACAGGTCAAAGATCGTAGGTAAGGACATATACGATGTGTGGGTGAGGACGTACTTAGTTTATTATTTATCTTGTGGTACTATCATATATATATATATATATATATATATATATATATATATATATATATATATATATATATATATATATATATATATATATATATATATAGAGAGAGAGAGAGAGAGAGAGAGAGTCAAGCCAGTGTACACCTCGAGTGTACCGGAGGCACCGTACACCTCAGTCATTTTTAAAGATTCAATAAAAAATTTTTAAATATAAATCATTGATCTTCTTAATTATCATAAGAACATATTGTATAATAAATTTTAGATCATTCAAACTCTTATAGGTCGTGCATCTAAAGGGAGAAAAACCATGCATTTCAAATTAGCTTTGTGTGTCGATTTTGTTGGCCTTGGATGAGTGACTTACACTCATCCAAATGAGTTCAAATTTTGTACGTGACATATTATTATTGTAAACATAAAGATCAATGGATTAGATTTTGAAAAAACATAGTCTAGATAGACAAACACCATTGGGGTGTACGACGTGATCTGTACACTTGTGTGTATTCTAATATATATATATATATATATATATATATATATATATATATATATATATATATATATGTTAGGCTAGAATACACTCGAGTGTATCCGGAGCGGAATACACTCAAGTAGTTTTTCATAATGCAATATTTTTTTTGAAAATCTAATCCGTTGATATTCTTAAACATCTTGTGAACAACTCATACACAAAATTTGAGCACATTTGGATATGTATAGCTCATGCTATGAAGACCGCAAAAATTATGCATTTCAAATTAGTTTCGCGCGTCGATTTTGTTGCCCTTGGATGAGTGACTTACACTCATCCAAATGGGCTCAAAATTTGTATGTAGCCTAGTTTTAGTATGACGGTGAAGATCAACGATTTACATTTTGCAAAAAATAGTCTTGATATGCAAACACACTTGAATGTATTCGTACGATCCGTACACTCGAGTGTATTCTAGCCTGACTATATATATATATATATAGAGTCAGGCTAGAATACACTCGAGTGTACGGATCGCACGAATACACTCAAGTGTGTTTGCATATCAAGACTATTTTTTGCAAAATGTAAACCATTGATCTTCACCGTCATACTATAACTAGGTTACATACAAATTTTGAGCCCATTTGGATGAGTGTAAGTCACTCATCCAAGGGCAACAAAATCGACGCGCGAAACTAATTTGAAATGTATAATTTTTGTGGTCTTCATAACATGAGTTATACATATCCAAATGTGCTCAAATTTTGCGTATGAGTTGTTCACGGGATGTTTAAGAAGATCAACGGATTAGATTTTCAAAAAAAATATTGCATCATGAAAAACTACTTGAGTGTATTCTGCTCCGGATACACTCGAGTGTATTCTAGCCTGACTATATATATATATATATATATATATATATATATATATATATATATATATATATATATTGCGCAAGGCTAAACGAACGGAAAGTGAGTGGGATACCATTCCTCCCCCGTGGTTGAGCATTGCCAGATTGATATTGACTTACAGGAGCAGCGGCTGCCCATGAACAGCAGCAGTGGTGTCACACGCTTTCTGGATGCAAATGGTATTGATGAGACAAAGCAGGCGGGAGAATTCGGAAAGGCGGGAGAATTCAGGGAAGGACTCCGGCTGAGTGACGCAGTAGTTTGGATCGCGGCTAGTATTGATGATGGAAAATTCGGTTTTGCCCAAAATGCACTGCATCTTTTGCGTGGTCAGTATTGCCAAAGTGTACCGTATCTTTTGTCTCCGCTGCCGGTTTCTAGCTTCATGTTAAGAAAGATCAAAATGAGTGGATGAGTCGAGGCGCAGCAAAGTAGAACGCCGGTTCTCTTTTGAAGCTCGTGACTGGTCGTGTATCGCTGACCCATTGGCGTTGCAATGCTCACCACTACTCCCGATTCTCTGAGTTTCCTCCCACGCGTCCATGCAAACCAGGGCAGCAGTCATCGGGAGGTTTGGTAGGGTCGGAGCTCCCAGCTCCACCCCTTGCCAACGTATAAAGAGTTCATTTGTTTGTCCGGTGACTTGTTTATTGAGATGTAGCGAGATATGTAATCGAAGTAATTATGAGACAGTTGGGAATGGAGGGGGTTAAGGTGATTTGGTCGCCGGTGATTTTTGTGCGAGAACGAAGGTGCAGAGCGACGGTCTCAGCGAGGGCAGTACCAGGGTTTTGGGTTTTTCGTGTTCGAATGTTTTCCGCCTGTTTTCTTTTTTTCAAAGTAATTACGGGACAATACCATGATGTCGGGTAGCTTACCCTTTGTTACCTGCACAGACAACAAATTAATAATATATATATATATATATATATATATATATATATATATATATATATATATATATATATATATATATAGACGTTTATTCATTGCTCGCGCGGGTAGTCTGGATTTTCGCTACTCGGCAGCTAAAAAAAAACTCTCATGGCTAAAAAATAACACTGTTGTAAAAAAAATAACTATGGTGTCAAAAAAGTAACTCTGCTGGCCAAAAAAATAACTATGTACAAAATATACAACAGATATATATAAGGACGGATTTTTTGATTTTGGAGGGGCAAATGATATTATTTTTGGCTAAAATTTTTTGGAGAGCTAGACAAAATAGTATTCTACAATTACGAATTTTTTTTTGAAAAAAAGTAGTCGGAAGGATGGGTGGGTAGCTACCCGCGCGGAGAATAAAGATGAGCCATATATATATATATATATATATATATATATATATATATATATATATATATATATATATTGTGCCAGGCCAAACGAACGGGAAGTGAATGAAATACCATTCCTTCCCCCTGGTTGAGCATTACCAGATAGATATTGACTTACAGGAGCAGAGGCTGCCCATGAACAGCAGCAGTGGTGTCACACGCCTTCTGGATGCAAATGGTATTGATGAGACAAAGCAGGCGGGTGAATTCGGAAAGGACTCCGGCTGAGTGACACAATAGTTTGGATCGCGGCTGGTATTGATCATGGCAAATTCGGTTTTGCCCAAAATGCACTGCATCTTTTGCGTGGTCAGTATTGCCAAAGTGTGCCGTATCTTTTGTCTCCGCTGCCAAATTCCTGCCACTGCTTGGAAATCGATTTTGAGGACAAATTCATGTCTGCTTTGTTTAAGTATATTTTTTCTTTTAGGAAGCAAACCATTGAGTAATTAAACTCATCCAAAAAATAATTACTGGTCGTTTCCTGTCTACTTTGTTTAAGTATGCTTTTTCTTTTAAGAAGCAAACCACCGAGTAACTAGCCTCATCTAATATTTTTTTGACACTTAGTGATACATTTTCATGAAGGAAAGAAATATGTGCTTTCTTGAAGTATACTTTTGCCATGGAACACTATGTATTTTTGGTCTGACCCATGATCCCAATCAGGTCGACTATCTTAGTTTAAAAATATATATATTATTCTTTAGGTAATTAGTTTGTAGGGTTATAGATTGAAAATTCTAGTTGATGAAATCATAAATAAAAATTATGATAACAAATTTAGTGCTAAGTATAGTAGTGTAGCAGTTGATTTTTAGTATTTTTTTTGTAACTCATGTTATTTTGAGTTTAGGATATATATTGGAAAACTTCATTATCAATATTTTATTTAAAAAAAATAGAATTTTTAGAGTTGGTTTAGAAATTAGGATTTGAAAATCTTGAAGCTAGAATTTTGGAAAAGTAAACGACCGATAAATTGATACTTGCTAAACAACCAGTAAACAAGACATGTGTTAAACGCCTGGTAAACTGACTCTAAACTAGTCGTTTAGCACATGTCAGTTTTCTGATTGTTTACCAGTCGCTTCATACCTGATGTGAGTTGTGTGGATTCTTTAGAAAAGTTTCATTGAACTCTTTACTTTTATTCCATTATTTGATGGAAGTTAATAAGTTCCAACAAATAAATATGATTGTTTTGTTTAGTCAATATCAAAATATGATTCGTGCCTTGATCAAATGAATCAAGTAAATATTAGATTTATTTGATTATGAGTAATATGAATGTATTGAATTGAATATACATTCTTACAATTTATGCATTGCAAATGCCATAGGTTGACTAAATATGGAGTAGTTTGCATAATTTAATAAATTCTTAAGTTGTGGTGAGGTTGTTTGAATTTATGCTGCAAAAATGGATACATAGGGTAGTTTTAATATGAATACAAACACAATGTATATTTGATATCCCAATTCACATATTATAGGGTTTGAATGTGGAATCACATATACATCATGTAATTTCTTCATTAAATAGTAACAGGACGACCGAGACACATGTGATACAGGAAAGATGTGATTGGGTCTCATGACATGACAGAGGCTTAATGCCTAGTGTGAGGAGTCATCCTCTAGTAATGTGATTGAGGGATTGATATCCCACAATGATGTGACAATGGTGATTGTGGGATTGACACCCATTGAGGATTCTACATATGAGATTCTTACACAGTAACCACAGGTCCAAGATCGTAGGCAAGGACATATATGATGTGTGGGTGAGGACGTACTTAGTTTATTATTTATCTTGTTGTACTATCATATATATATATATATATATATATGACTATTTTGTTCTTGAGTTTATGTATATAGACATCATTTATTATGCATATAACTTGGATAAGTATTGACTGATAGATATTTTTGTGTTATTTTTTGTTAAATTAAATATTTTCATAATTATTGTCTTACAAATAAAAGGTCAAAAAATGTGATAAAAACATTAAATATGTAATTTAGTATATATATAATTTAAATTAAATAATATATAATTATGAAATAATTCCAATTTATATAGAAAAGGAACAATGTGATATCCTCTACCGTTATGGTAACTTCATCGGCTTTTGTAACATGTTTTAACTTGTATTGTCGTACATTTGTGTCTTCCCATTAGTATGTCTTTTCTCTATGATACTCAATCTAATTTGTGTATTTTATAGAATCCCCAAAATCAAGAAAAGGGAATATTCGGTGATTGGAATTGAAGATTATAAACACAAGTTACAATCGTTTAAGGCATTGATAAGGGACTCAAATCAGATGTCTGAAATTGTATTCCACATAGTTGTAACCTCATATCTATCTCAAAGACACATCTCCAAAAAAAGGTGTGTTTTTATGGTAGAAATTAAATAGATCATGGAAACTAGGCAATCAACATTCGGACATCGTTAGTCTGCTAACAGGATGACTGAAAAAATCTATAGAAGAGTGAGAAGCTCTATGATCTATTAGTTGTCTCTCCTATTGTATGGGTGCCACACCATGCCTTGTTGCGTTAGGCCACACGAACGGGAAGTGAGTGGAGTACCATTCCTTCCCCCTAGTTGAGCATTTCCAGATAGATATTGACTTACAGGAGCAGAGGTTGCCCATGAACAACAGCAGTAGTGCCACACGCCTTCTAGATGCAAATGGTATTGATGAGACAAAGCAGGAGGGAGAATTAGGAAAGGACTCCGGCTGAGTGACGCAGTAGTAATTAAACTCAACCAAAAAAAAAATACTGGTCGTTTCATGTCTACTTTGTTTATGCATGTTTTTTTCTTTTAAGAAGCAAACCACTGAGTAACTAGCCTCATCCAACATTTTTTGACACTTAGTGATACATTTTCATGAAGGAAAGAAATATGTGTTCACTTGAAGTATACTTTTGCCATGGAACACTATGTATTTCTGGTCTGACCCATGATCCCAATCAGGTCGACTATCTTGTTTTAAAAATATATATATTATTCTTTAGGTAATTAGGTTGTAGGGTTATAGATTGAAAATTCTAGTTGATGAAATCATAAATAAAAATTATGATAACAAATTTAGTGCTAAGTATAATAGTGTAGTAGTTGATTTTTAGTATTTTTTTGTAACTCATTTCATTTTTAGCTTAGGATATATATTGGAGAACTTCATTATCAATATTTTATTTTAAAAAAATAGAATTTTTAGAGTTGTTTTAGAAATTAGGATTTGAAATGTTGATGCTAGAATTTTAGAAAAGTAAATGACTGATAAACTGATATGTGTTAAACAACCAGTAAACAAGATGTGTTAAACGGCCGGTAAACTGACTCTAAACTAGTCGTTTAGCACATGTCAGTTTTCTGATTGTTTACCGGTCACTTCATACCTTATGTGAGTGGTGTGGGTTCTTTATAAAAGTTTCATTGAACTCTTAACTTTTATTCCATTATTTGATGGAAGTTAATAAGTTCCAACAAATAAATATGATTGTTTTGTTTAGTCGATCTTAAAATATGATTTGTGCCTTGATCAAATGAATCAAGTAAATATTAGATTTCATTGATTATGACTAATATGAATGTCTTGAATTGAATATACATTCTTACTATTTATGCATTGCAAATGCCTTTGGTTGATTAAATATGGAGTAGTTCGCATAATTTAATAAATTCTTAAGTTGTGGTGAGGTTATTTGAATATATGCGGCAAAAATGGATATATAGGGTAGTTTTAATATGAATACAAACACAATGTATATTTGAGATCCCAATTCACATATTATAGGGTTTGAATATGCAATAACATATACATCATGTAATTGCTTCATTAAATAGTAACAGGACGACCGAGACACATGTGATACATGAAAGATGTGATTGGGTCTCATGACATGGTAGAGGCTTAATGCCTAGTGTGAGGAGTCATCCTCTAGTAATGTGATTGAGGGATTGATATCCCAAAATGATGTGACATTGGTGATAGACTTATATGGCTGCGTGAAAATGCTATGTGATGAAGTGACAAGCTCACACCTTATACATTTTATATCTTCTCACATTGCATTATACCCTTATCTTTGTAGATGTTGTTTATGGCATGTATGTTGTAACTTGATTGATGCTAAAAGACACTTAATTTGCATAACTAATAAAGTAGAACCTTAATCATGTAGGTGTCATGTGCCATAGATCCATTCCAGTGTCAGTCTTACTATTTGATGGTGAAATGGTCTCTCCCCTAGTGGAAGCTCGGAGTCATATAATGTTGAGTATACAATTTCACAGGTTTGGTTGTGGGCCATACCCTGGCAGGAGTGCGGCTGCAGGCAGTATCTCAGTGATGTGATTCGGAATATACTTATGATATATCACATGATTGGTTGCGTTCCATACCCTAACATGAGTGACATTGTGGGTTGTAGCTAAATTTTACTAGTGTTGTGCCTATATACCAAGGCAGGCTAGGTTGTTTTGCAGTCAGATTTAATATGTCTCTGCAATGTTTTCTCTTGTGCTGACCAAGAGGTGTTGGAGAGGTCATGGATTCCAACTCTTCCATTGACCTTGTATGTCATTGATTTCAATTTAGCAGTATTCAATTGGAGCATGAGTGGTATACCTCATCTCCCAGGGAATAATAAAAGATGTAATATAGTTGTATAGTATATTTGCATAGGGACAAAATGTGAATAACATTGGTTGAATCCTTGCCTTATTTTTGTATAGTTTTAGTGATAGAGGATATACATATTCTTCATATTCCTTCTTAGAATATTATTGTTTTACTGCTCAATGTTAACTTTCTAGTATTGTATAATTTGCTTTATCTATTAGATACATACTGTTTAGTTGAATATGCTCATCCTACTTAGTCTGTTATCTATCTGCTTTAGTTGATATGTGTTTTAATATACGTTGGCAGAGAGTTATATCTCTTGATGGGATGTTTGGTCTCACCCCATGGGTTTCCACATCTTTTAGGTGGACCTGCATGATGAGGTGGAGATCGTGCAATAGGGGAAGAGCAACAAAAAGTGCAATAGTTGATAAAGTTGGATTTATTGCTAGTCTTTTGGTGTTAGAGTCCTAGTGTCATACCTGTACACTCACATCCTTGGGGATGATCTCGACATGTTTGTAGATATGATATCGATGTGAGGTTTTTGGTAGGTGTGCCTTTTGTTGTATAGTTTTGTCATATGTACATGTATGTATATGTGGAATAGATATCTCATGTAACAGGTTGATGACAAGAAGGTTGAAAACAATGATGTAAGCACCTTATGATATGTGTTATGTGATCCATGTGTCTTGTTATGGACATATATGTGAAGGTTTTTGCCTATGCTGCTTTTACGAATCAGTTTTAATTTCCTTTGTTTTCTGGTAATCTGCTTGCTTCTTGTTAATTCTCCATTTAGTTTTGACTAATCTCATATGTGGCACGTTGGGGCATCAAAGTTTGGTTGGTATCAGAGATTTAGGTTTGTTGAGTCTATAGGGACCTATGACTAGGGTTTGTGTCTATTCTAGTGTCCTCTAGTATGTCTTATAGTGACTTCTTCTTATGCATAAGAAGAAGACAGAGAGTATAAAAGATGGCTGAAGAATACAAAGAACACGTTTCTAAGAGTGGTTTGTTGCACCAGGTGGAGGTGCAATGAGGTAGGTTGTTGAGGAGAGGGTGTCTGAGATACCCCAGTTAGACCCTACAGTGGTGGCCAACCCTACTTTTCAGTCCATGTTTGGATAGTTTATGGCCACAATTACACATATGGTGGATAGAATTCATGTTCCTCAAGCAAGAGTAGCAATCCCCAATGCTAAATCTCTAGTTTGAGGGAAGACTTTTGAGCAGTTGAGGTGAGATGGAGATGTGGAGTATGTTGGTATGGCAGATCCAGTAGATGCATGTCTTTGGTTGATGGAGCTGGAGAAGGCCTTCAAGATCCTCAACATCCCTGAAGCAGACAAGGTGAGGATGTGGTGTATCTTTTGAAAGGGAGTCTTGTCCATTGGTCGGCCATAGAAGATGAGAAAAGGCTAGGTGTTGTGATCAGTTGGGAGGAGTTCTGAAGTGAATTTGTCAGTTGGTACCTCCTATAGACCTATCTAGATGAGAAGATCAACCAATTTGAGTGGATCTAGTAGGGATCCATGTCGATCAACGGGTATGAAGTGAAGTTTATGGAGTTGTTGAGGTTTTGTCCTCACATGGCTGCTATAAATTAGGAGAGAATCAGACGTTTGAAGAAGGCATTGAGTATGGAGTTGACGACTTCGAAAACAACCTTAGAGAACACAGAGTATTTTTCCACATTTGTGGAGTCAATTCGAAGGATAATGAGATCCGTGGTTGAGAAGTGTGACAAAGGTGCCAAGAAGATACCTGCAGTACCAAGAATAGTCGTCAGGTGGCTTTAAGGAGCCTAGGTCCTTACCACTGCCATCACAGTAGAGAGCAGCAAGCCAGACCCATTGGTCACCAAGTAAGAGTAGAGGTTGTAGTTTTCCACCTGCAGGAGCCCACAGTACAACATATGTGTTTGTGATGGGGCCCTCTAGGCCACAGTATGTGTAAGGAGGCGGGAACACCCCCTTACTAAATATTTGAAGAATAAAACATCCATTCGAAACACACTCAAAGGTATGCTGGAATAGGTGTAACATTTTCAAATTTCAACAAATGGTATTCAAAACAACCAAAGTATAGCAGGGAATAAAAATATTGACTATATTCAATTTATAACAAGGTTATTACAAAAGTACATCATAATATCCCATAAGGGTTTACATGTATGATACAACATAAGGATCTAAGTAGAGGGAAATCTAAACCATAACAACTTTGTCTCTAAGCTTTAACACCTTAAGCTAGTCTAAAACTTCATGACTTATCATCCAAGTCCTTCACCTAGGGTTGGAAGCATACCTCAACAAGAAGAGAAAATAGATGACATTGGTAAAGGCTGGTATGTGCATACTAAATAGGAAAATTGACCTATATATGGAATAAAGGACAACAAATATAAAAGGCTTCCCATAGAAAGGATAAGGACCACCCAAATGGGTATCAAGAGAAAAGGAATTGAAATCATATGATAACAAAAGAATACTTTCCATTAATAAAACATAAAGATTGTGTCACACAAGCACATGTAAAGAATTAGGAAACACACCCCATATCATCAAATGCATGCATGTGAGATAAACATAGCCCCAGAACAATATAAACATAAATGTGGCCAAGTCTCATAAATTTGAAACTTAATGGAGAAAGGAATATGGACAATCTCCCAAATATATAAAATATGGGCCAAGAATCACACATCTTGTCCTAGATATGCGGTTCCTTTCCATCCCAAAAGAGCAGAAAATATCACATCTGCTCGATAGGAAATAACACAACTGCCATAAAAACTAATGCAATTACACTACTCTAGTGCTACTAAATCACATAGCATGTTAAATGTAGAAGCAAGTAGAAAGTATAGTCAGAATATATAAACTAGTCGCCACATAAGTGACCAACATATACATCCACCTCATAAATGGGCAAAATACATCACATGTCATCTTTTAGAGTTCCATCACGAACAAAGCATAAGATAAGAGTTCAAAAGAATATCCATGATCACATGATCAATATCAAATAAGGTATCTCACATGAACCATGATTTTCAAACGAAAAGACGTGTATAGGCTAATGTCCATAGGACAAAGAGAATGAATAAGCATAGGTGAATTGCTCAACATAGAAGAATAAGAGATACATCATACCTCAACTTCATAGTCTAAATAGTCCAAGTCAGTCCTAGATCCAAGCCTAGGCATCCAAAGAACCTTTAGGAAAGGTGCACAAGTCCAACAAGTAAGGTTCTTAAGCTTCGAGAGGTTGTTTTCTCCAACAAAACTCCTATCTCGATCAAGAAGCACCTTCTCCACTTTAGAGGTGAAAAACCCTAACAAAAGAACATGGATATGAGGTATTTATGGGTTCTAGGTGGGGTTTCACCATGGAAGGCCGTGGTTCCAACCTGGAGGAAGGTGGAAGGAAGACTAACAACATAAAAATAGGGAAGGAAAGGAGAAAACTTACTAGTTTTGGTCAAAATCACCAAGGAGGAGCTTAAGAAATCCTAAATAGAGAAATCTGGAACCCTAGCAGCCTTCTTCACCAAGGTTGGCACCTCATTTTATGCTGGGACAACACCTTCATGGAAAAATAGAGTAGGAATGATGCTCTAATCTAGAGTAAATAAAGTATAGCAAGAGTTTTTTAATTGGGAGTTGGGAAGGGGTACATATGGCTATATAAAGAAAGAGGTCAAGTATGAGGTGTCAATGAGACTTTCCATGTGTCATGCATAAGGGTGTCCATGCATATGCAAGACTTTTTGGATAAGGAATAAGTCAAGAACAAGGTGTCAAGTTACTTTCCATGTGTCCAATGCTAAGGGTGCCTATGGACATGCAAACCTTTATGGATAAGGAAGAAGTCAAGCATGAGGTGTCCATGGAGCTTTCCATGTGTCCTTAGCCGAAGGATTTCATGGCCATGCAAGAGGACAGCTCATAGAGGCTTCTTGAATATCAAATGTCAGTTAATGGCCACTTATATGTCATCTCAACCGACCTCCAATCAAAGAAATAACCCCATTGGTTGATAGCTTCTAAAGATAAGCTCATTTATAAAGAGAGTAATCCCTAAAATACCCTTAGAAAGAAACACCTTCAAACCTAGGTACAACTAGGCTCCCTATGGTTCAAAAACTCAAGAATGCTAAGGGAATATATAAGGATTATAATTCATGTGAAAATTTGCAAAGAAAACCTCCCAATTGGGTAAATTGCAGAAAAGTCAACAATGTACCTAAAATTACATAGCTTGCACAAACAACATCCAAATTGGACCAAACTTCATCCACAAGTTATCTTTGATGTTTTGAATATGAGTTTTACATTATTTCCATATTTTGAAGTTATATTATTCATTAATTGTGCCTTTTACTCATTTTCTCTCTCCTAAACTTATCCTAATATTTCAAGGTTGTCCAAATCAGATAAAATTTGACATGTAGGCTAATTTTGATATGTAGATTTTGAATTTGAAGTTTGTTTCCAATTTTGAGACTTGATTTTATGAAATATGTCATATATCCCATTAACGGCCCATTATCTAAATTATTCATCCAATTAAGTTCCTTATCTTCATATTACCATCAAAATGAGTTATGTGGCATATTTTACGTATCCATTATAACCCTAAGATTAATGTTAGAAAATTAGGTTACATTAAGGTGATCTATACATGCATTAGCTCATTTGGGTTATACTAAACATCTGTTTAGGTATAACCTTCAAACTTGTTTGGTTAAGTCCAAAATGTCAACTTCCAGGGTGGGGTCTGAGATCTAGTATGTTACAACACACCACCCCTTAAAGGGATTTTGTCCTTGAAATCAAAGCATACACATATAAGAAACCAACTTATTCACCACCCCTTAAAGGATTCATCTTATTAAGTCAAAACTATTCTTTAGGTATAAAAGGTTCAACTACACTTCCTTAAATCCAACTACATAAGCATCATGCAAAAAAAACTTAACTTGTAAAGACTAACTATGAACTATGGGTTAACTTGATCTTGTCCATCCTCAAACAAGTATTTACACTTGGAAGACTAGTTCAACATATTAGGGTCCCTAAAGATAAATCATATAGATGTCTAAGGCTACTATTGCCTAAAAGCATGCTATTTTGGACAATTCATACCAGCTCAGGCCAGGTCGGTATCATATGGATTCGAGAGTCCTCGTAAACCAAGCTAGTGGTGCGGAAGAAAATCTTGCCAGCCCCTGAACCCGAATCCTCTCTAGATACCTTTGCTTTCAACTTCATGTCCTAGTAGCTGCCTAAAGGCCAAGCTAAACAACCTCAAGTTACTATGGTTACTTATGCGTCTTTTAGTTGTAAGTATTTTACAAATCTATTCATCATTATTCAAATGTGAAACTATAGGGTGCTAAATCAACCTTTCATCATCTATTGATCAACTCTAGGGAAAATATGTCACTTAAAGGTAAGACAAGTATTCTAACTAGGGAGACAAAATTGAAATAGTCAGATTCCAACTACCATGGGCTCTGATACCATGATGTAAGGAGGAGGGATCACCCCCTTACTAAAAATTTGAAGAACAAAACATTCATTCCAAACACACTCAAAGGTATTCCGGAATAGGTGTAACATTTTCAAATTTCAATAAATGGTATTTAAAACAACCAAAGTATAGCAGCAGAATAAAAATGTTGACTATATTCAATTTATAACAAGGTTATTACAAAAGTACATCATAATATCACATAAAGGTTTACATGTAGGATACAACATAAGGATCTAAGTAGAGGAAAATATAAACCATAAAAACTTTGTCTCCAAGCTTTAAATCCTTAAGCTAGTCCAAAACTTCATGCCTTATCATCTAAGTCCTTCACCTGGGTTGGAAGCATACCCCAACAAGAAGAGAAAATAGATGACATCAGTAAAGGTTGGTATGTGCATACTAAATAGGAAAATTGAGCTATATATGGAATAAAGGACAACAAATATAAAAGGCTTCCCATAGAAAGGATAAGGACCACCCAAAGGGTATCAAGAGAAAAGGAATTGAAATCATATGATAACAGAAGAATACTTGCCATTAATAAAACATAAAGATTGTGTCACACAAACACATGTAAAGAATTAGGGAACACACCCCATATCATCAACTTGCATGCATGTGAGATAAACATAGCCCTAGAACAATATAAACACAAAGGCGATCAAGTATCATAAACTTAAAACCTGATAGAGAAAGGAATACTACCAATATCCCAAATATATAAAACATGGGCCAAGAATCACACATCTTGCCCTGGGTATGAGGTTCCTTTCCATCCTAAAAGAGCAGGAAATATCACATCTGCTCGGTAGGAATTAACACATCTTCCATAAAAACCAATGCAATTACACTACTCTAGTGCTACTGAATCACATAGCATGCTAAATGTAGAGGCAAGTAGAAAGTATAGTCAGAATATATAAACTAGTCACCACATAAGTGATCAACATATACATCCACCTCATATGTGGTAAAAAGACATCACATGTCATCTTTTAGAGTTCCATAATGAACAAAGCATAAGATAAGAGTTTAAAAGAATATCCATGATCACATGATCAATATCAAATAAGGTAGTTCACATGAACCATGATTTTAAAAAGAAAAGTCATTGTGTATAGGCTAATGTCCATATGACAAAGAGAATTAATAAGCATAGGTGAATTGCTCAACATAGAAGAATAGGGGATACATCATACCTCAACTTTAGAGTCTAAATAGTCCAAGTCAGTCCTAGATCCAAGCCTAGGCCTTTAAAGAACCTCTAGGGAAGGTGGATAGGTCCAATAAGTAAGGTTCCAAGCTTAGAGAGGTTGGTTTCTCCAACAAAGTTCCTATCTCGAGCAAGAAGCATCTTCTCCACTTTAGAGGTGAAAAACCCTAACAAAAGAACATGAAGATGAGGTGTTTATGGGTTCTAGGTGGGGTTTTACCATGGAAGGCCACATTTCTTACCTGGAGGAAGGTGGAAGGAAGATTAACAACATGAAAATAGGGAAGGAAAGGAGAAAACTTACTAGATTTGGTTAAAATCACTGAGGAGGAGCTTAAGAAATCCTAGATAGAGAAATTTGGAACCCTAGGAGCCTTCTTCACCAAGGTAGGCACCTCCTTTTACCTTGGGACAACACCTTCATGGAAAAATAGAGTAGGAATGATGCTCTAAGCTAGAGTAAATAAAGGAGAGAAAGAGTTTTCAAATTGGGAGTTGGGAAGGGGTAGATATGGCTATATAAAGAAAGAGGTCAAGTATGAGGTGTCTATGAGACTTTCCATGTGTCATGTATAAGGGTGTCCATGGACATGCAAGCCTTTTTGGATAAGGAAGAATTCAAGCATGAGGTTTCAAGTTACTTTCCATGTGTCCAATACTAAGGGTGCCTATGGAAATGCAAACCTTTTTGGATAAGGAAGAAGTCAAGCATGAGGTGTCCATGGAGAACTAGTACAGGAATGGTTTGTAGCGTCAATTTTTTTAAGCCTGTGGCCTCACTTTATAACTGACCCCTAAGTGGTTGTCATTATAGAATTTGATCTATAGCGTCAATTTTCTTTACCAAAGAAAGCCAACCTTACAGAGTAAACACCGACGTAAGAGGTTGTAAAAAATCTAACCCAAGCGACAAAGAAGAGCCTGTAAGGTCAGTTATTCCAAAAAATCCGACTCTGTTAACTATCTCAGTCGAGAAATATTTCGATCGAGATTATTTCAAGCGAGAAAGAAGAGCATGTAAGATCGGTTATTCCAAAAAAACCGACCATGTAAACTATCTCGATCGAGAAATATTTTGACCGCGATTATTTCAAGCGAGAAAGAAGAGCCTGCAAGGTCGGTTATTCCAAAAAAGCCGACCCTATAAACTGCCTCAGTCGAGAAATGTTTCAACCGAGATTATTTCAATCAGGAAAATTGTCAACCAAGAAAGTACTGTCTAAAGCATTAGATATTTATTCGGTCAAGAAATTTTTCGAACGATAGACCTTTGGTCGAGAAATTTTTTGCACAAAAAGATTTCGTTCGACAAAATTGTCGACCGGGGAGTGTAGATTAAAGTGGCTATTCAATCTTTACGGTCACTTTTTTTATAAATAATTGACCTTATAGAGGACCTATTAGGTCAGTTATTTAGTAAAATTGATGCTAGAAGGTTAAGACCACTAGGGTCGGTTATTTAAGAAAACTGACGCTAGAAGTTCCAATTTGTTTTTAAAAAATTTGTAGAAACAGAAATAGAACAGAAGAACAAGAAGATTCATATATTCTGGGAGAGGGGAGCATTGATGCTCAACCGTCACCATTCCAAACCACACATTCATAACAAAAATGATTCATATATTCAGTTGAGTTACACATAATCACGTCATAATTTACAAAATGATAGATTGCAAGTCTGAGATGATATTAAATGTCATATATAAAAGTAAATAGGAAAGAGTACTAAAACCACATACATAAATAGAGCTGACATATTTAATCCAATTCTATATTGACTTCATTTAGAAAAGCATCTGACGACTTTTCTTGGAATTCATTTAAGTCCTCACGTGTGTAAGGTTGAGTTGTAAAGATCTGTAACAGAAAATTCACATGCTAATATTTTATAAAATGACTACAATCACTTGTAAATTTTTGATGTTATTCTTTATTACCTGATCTATAGTCTGAATGTCATGTGATGCTTGTTTAACAATAGCTTGCATATATTTCATTACATAGTAGCCACAAGCCCAACCATTATTTTGTATAGGACACTACAAATAATGAATTATACTTAATGTTAGTAAACTACTATAAATAAGAGTTGAGATAAGACTATAAGAGTTGACATATAAGAGTTGAAAATTAATACATATAAGACTAAGCAGTTGTCAAAGTAGCTACCTTGACATTTTTTTTCAAATTAAATACTAAACTTTATTGATGACTAGCTAAGCTAGCCCAAAAATCATCGATACAAATTGATATGTTCTGATTAATCCAGGGAGGCTTATGAGTAAAATCTACTGCAAGAGCACGATGCAAAACATGCTTTGCTATGGCGTCTGCAACAATATTGAATTTCCTAGGAAGGAATAAAAAGTAGCTATCTCGAGGGCTAGTGTTTGAGAGAAGCCTCGTGAAGGGCAGTAGCTTCGAGAAAGTGGGATGAGCTCCTGTGTGCATTTTGATAGCTTGCTCAGAGTCCAAGATGAAGGTGACTCTGTTAAGACCCATTGATGATGCCATTGTAGTGCCATGGATAAGTGCTTGAAATTCAGCCTCCAGCGGACCAGCAAAGGAAGAAAACCCCAGTCCACGGATGAAAGTGTCATTTATGTCAGTGATGTGGATATCGACCGAGCTTTTACCAAAATGAGCAATAAAACCGGCATCCACAAACACTACGAAGGAAACGTCCTCAAGAGCGTGTAAGTGTTGGAGTAAGGGTTTTGCAGGGCCAGTGCAATCATTTTCATATAAGGATGTTATAGTAGAAGCTCTTTCGACTATAAATTTGACCAGGATTAAGGAAGGAGTTCTGGTATTTGAATGGACCACGTCATTGCGGGTTGTCCAGAGGTGCCATACAGCTACGCCATAGCTTATGGATCAGTGGAAAAGCTTGATAACATCTATGATCCATTCTTTAGTATTTGTCAAGAATAATGAGACATCAATATTTAGTTTCGACCACACTTCTTTACTACGAGTACAATCTCGTAAGCAGTGGAGCAGGGTTTCTTCAGAGTTGTTGCACTGTGGGCAGGTTGGGTCAACATCGAGATGACGATGAATCTTCTCTGTATTAACCAGCAGTGATCTATGAGCCAGGAGCCATAAGAAGGTTTTAATTTTCTCTGAGGCTTTGAGGGACCAGATGTCCCTCCAAGGCCCAGTTGAGTGTGTTTCTTTGTCCTTACAGATCCATCTATAAGTCAACCTGGTGGAAAAGTCCCCTAAGGGTTCAAGGGGCCAGCACCAATTATCATTTTCACCCTCGGGGGATGGGGGAGGAAGTCTTTGGATCTTCAGCCAACAATCTTGTGGAAGGTGTGATTGAATGAAGCCGGTGTCCCAATGGCCAGCGCTGATCGCCATGGAGGACACTTTGATGTCAGCCAGTTCAGGCGGAATCGGAACATCGGGATACTTGGAAGCAATGTTGCTATTTTCAAACCATCTGTCATGCCAAACGTTGGAAGTGTGCCCATTGTTAACAATTTTCATATTGATAGCTTGGAGCATGGGAGTTTGACTCTTTATGAAACTCCAAGTAGTGGAAGAAGATCCACTCTTGGCCTTTCCATCACGCAGGTACTTACCTTTCATCACCTGAACCCAGAGTTTAGAGGGGCAGATAAGGTAAGTCCAGGATTTTTTTAGCATCAGAGATCGATTCTGATCACGAGCATCTTTGATGCTGAGACCACCCACATCCTTGTGGGATGTAACCTTGTTCCAAGATACCAGTGATAACTTATGTTGATCCCAGTTCCCGAACCAGATAAATCTTCTAACATGTCTATCCAACTCATCGCAAAGGCTTGGCGAGAGGATGACAGTTTGCATTGTGTATGCAGGGATGGATTGAAGCGTGGCTTTGGCTAGAGTGATCATGTCGGCTAGGATGAGATGCCGAGCTACCCAGCTGTTGGTTCTCGATTTGAGGGTGTCCAGTATACCTACATGTGTAAATTTGTTCACACGGTGATGGAGAATAGGTACACCGAGATATCTATCGAGATCCTCGGTTGAAGGGATCCCTAAGGACCTGCTTATAATGTGTTTGTCCCTAGATAAGGTGTTCTTGGAGAAAAAACACTGTGACTTAGCAACAAAGATAATTTGGTCGGAGACTTTTGAGAAGTCCTTCATAATCTTCTTCATAATTTTTGCCTAATCATTAGTCACTTCACCTAGTAGTAGTAAGTCATCACCGAAGCAAACGTGTAATAGGGGTGGGCCATCTTTGGAAAGACAGATCGGTTTCCATGATCCATCAAGGACCTCTTTTTGAATAGACTGGATGAGGTGCTCCATGCAGTGGACAAAGAGATAGGGGCTTATAGGATCTCCTTGGCGGACACATTGTGTCACTTGAATAGGCTCCAATGGCCTGCCATCCCAAAGAATTTGTGAGGTACCTTTGGAAATAATTTGTAAAATAATTTTTTGAATCTTGACCGGTAAATTAGTCTTCTGCAGGGTGTCACTGATGAAGGACCAATTCATATGATCAAAAGCCTTGGCCAGGTCAATTTTCACCACCATCCATTTCTTTTTCCCAGTTTTGAAACGCATCAAGTGAATGACTTCTTGCAAAATCAGAATATTATCAGCAATCTTCCTTCCTGGGATGAAACTGGATTGAAAGGGAGAGATCCAGTTGTGTAGGAGGGGCTTAAAATGCTCTACTAGAATTTTCAATACAATCTTCAGACAATTGTTGTTGATTGATATCGGCCTCAAGTCATTACAACTTTCAACTGGCTCTTTCTTGGGTAGTAGAATCATCCACGCCTTAGACAGCTCATGTTCAGTGGATTCAGATGAGAAAATAGAGGTAATTGTCTTGATTACAGATGAGCCCACCGTGGACCAATTCTTTTGTAGAAACTCATTGTAAATACCATCGGGGCCAGGAGCCTCTGAGGCTTTCATATTAAAGACTGTGATCTTCACTTCCTACGGAGGAGTCGCATTGAGTGTAGCCTGAAGGTTACTGTTGAGGCTCTCGAATTTGCCTGGATAGGATGGAATCTCATCCAGGGCGACCAAAGTGGTTGACATCATCAGATTTTTGAAGAAGCTCCACACGTGCATTTTGATCTCCTCAGGGTCAATAATGAGATGACCTGCTTCATCCTTGATTGTTGCTATTTTATTACAGTGTCTCCTGGCTTTGACAAACGAGTGGAAAATTTTTGTATTGCCATCACCCAATTTGAGCCAGTCAAGATGAGCCTTCTAGCGCCAGTCAGTCTCCTCGCGAGCGAGAATTTTTTGCAAATTTTCTTGTAGCTCGATGGATCTGAGCTCATTGATGGGGTTAGGGTTAGAGGGGGTGTGTACCTGGATTTTGTCGATGGCGTTGATGAGAGTGGCTTTCTCCTTATTTTGTGCCTTCATAAAGGAAAATGACCATTTGGAAATAGTCGATTTGAAAAATGCAAGGGCATCATAGAACTCCACATTCCGATCCTAGAGAAGGCCTAGTTGTTTGTTGAAGTCTGGGCATAAATTCCAACTGGCCTTTGTCTTGAAAGAAAACTGTCATTTGTGTGCTGATGCACGGTTGGACACAATCAAGGGGTTATGATCCGAAAGAATACACGGCAAGACAGTGACAGAGGTATCTGCATTATTATCAAGCCATGCTTCATTAGCTATGAGGCAGTCCAAACGTTCGAAGAGGTGCCGCTTCTGGAAGGTGCACCATTGGCCGCCAGCTTGTATATCGGCGAGGCCAGCTTGAAGAAGGAGGTCGTTGAAGAGAATTGAGGCTGAGGAATCGAAGTAGTTGCTTTCGGATTTCTCACAAGGGAAAAGAATCGCATTGAAGCCTCCAAGGACTGCCCAAGACGATGAGATCGAATAGGAAAAGTTTTTCAGGTGACTCTAAAGTAGCGGGCGTAGGGTAGGATTAGGACTCCCATAGACAAAGGTGATCAGGGAAGAATTGTTCACTCTACAGTGCACGAATTGTCTGTGATTTAGGAGTATCTCCACAACGATGGCATGCTGGTCTCACAGGATCCAGATGCCGCCAAAAAACCAATAGCTTTGACTCTGTGAGAGGAATTGAAGCCCATTCTTCTAATTATGGAATCTTCTTTGTCACCACTACAACGAGGCTCGAAGATGGCGAACAAGGAGAGATTGAAGGTTCATTTTAGATATTTCACGTAGTTGATCTTATCATCAAGGCACACACCTTGAATATTCCACGAGATGTAGTTCATTTGTGGAATATTCAGGAGGGCTGATTGACCATCAGTTAAGGGATCACAGATTGGAGTCCAACAACAGCACCACTAGCCTCCTCTATGGTGTTGCTGAATAGTCTACGAGATTCAGTGAGTTCATCACCATCGAGGGGATACGACGCCTTGCCCTTCTTTCTCATTTGATCAGGACTGATGGGAATAGTCTGGTAGACTACCCGTCTGTTCTTGAGTAGAGGACCAACATGTCTGTTGGAGTCAAGAAACTGGTTGCCGAAGCAGAAGGAAAGTTCTGATGCCTTGGCTGATGATGAATCATGTGACCTACCAGTGGTAGTGTTATTACTAGTCAAGATAATCGCAGTGTTATTTTGCTCAGGGCCCTGGGGTTCCTGAGTTGAGGACTTCGAGTTGGAATACGAGGCTTGAAGCTATTTTCTTCTGGCCTTCCTATTTTGCACCGTCTTCCACTCCTCATTTTTAGAATAGTACGGTGGTGTTGAGTTCTCTTGAGGATGTGTCGAGTTTGAAAGTCGGCCCTAGCATGCTACTAGAGTGGGGAAGAGGGCGCGGGCATGGCGGCGGCGCTAGTCGTGGTGGTCGCGGCCTCACCAGCCATGAAAACCACCAAGAAAATAGTGAGCACCAATCACAGAATCCTCCTACGGAGGCCGAAACTGTGGATGAAGCCATGGAAGAGACTATTGATGCTGAGAGTCAAGTGAACCCTAAGTCCTATAGCGATGCAATAAAAGGAAACAAAGAAAGCTCCACTCCTACAACCCTGTCGTACATCCTGAAGGTAGACGACCTTATAGTTGACACCTCTGGGAAGATGCCAAAAATCAAGGTGAAAGATGCGGCCTTCATCCCCCTAATCGAACCATGGAAACAAGAAGTGATCCTCAAGGCTATTGCGATCAACGTTGGTTACATGGTCCTCTTCAACAGACTGGCGGAGATGTGGCATCTGACTAATGATTTCCGCATCATCGATCTTGAAAAAGGTTACTACATTGTGCAACTGCACAATAAAGAAGACTACATCAGTGTCCTCACCAATGGTCCTTGGACTTTGTTTGGTGATTAATTATCCGTGTAGCTGTGGTGCCCTAGTTTCTGTCCTTCAGACTCGATCCCAAGGAAGCTGGTGGTATGGATCCGCATACCGGAGCTCCCTATCCATCTGTTCCAAACTAAGTTGCTTTGGCGTATTGGTGACATAGTTGGTAAGACACTATGTATCGACTCTACTACTGCACTGGGAAATTGAGGCAAATTCGCTCGAATAGTGGTAGAGGTTGATACACCCAAACCTTTTCTGTCGGCGATCGACATCAATGATGAGATTTTTATAATTGAATATGAATCCATTCCATAGATCTACATTAAATGTGGAAAAACCGGTCATGTTGAAGCTGATTGCAGTCAAACAGTTATCCCTACCTCAACAACAGAGATGACAAAAGACTCACCCATCCCTGATGTGTCGTTCTCGTTGGCGATACATGCCAAGAAGCCAAAACGTAAAAAATCTTGACATTTTTCAAAGTCAATGTCATTAATTTTGTGGGTATTTGTCCTCCAGCTTCATGAAAAGCCTTTTTACCCCTATCAATTAAATTATAGTTGGTAAAATAGAAATTCTAAATAGAAATATCATGTTGAAGCATTGATTAAATTTATGCTTACTCCATAGCTGGCAATTTCAATTTCTGACCCCTTGTTGTTTTACCCATTGGGTCGAGATAATAAAGAGTCATCAATTTTGGGACAATCACCACTAATTCCCAATGTCTAGCTCTGAGTAAGAATAAAACAAACATTAAAATAAATAATTTTATTCATTATTAAAATTATATTGAATAATAATACTTACTGGACGTTAAAAGGAACTAGGATAATTTCCTTCCCCTCACTAGAAAAATATTTGAATGCAGTAGAGAAGTACTCATTCACGCCCTCAATATGTGTCTCCACTTGACTAGTGATTGAAGGATCTAAGAATCCAACATTTCTTATATCAAAGTTTTTGGTCTCGGTATATAAATGGTTGTAAAACATTTGTAATTATTTCCATATATAGAAATAAGCTAAAAATGTGTATTGGAATTTTCTATATTGACAGATCCTTACCTTATCCATACTTCTATTATCGAAGTATTCGGCCAATCATATTGAAAGAACCCTATAATATCATTAAGAAAAATATAATTGTCAAAGTCCCTCCCAGATGCATCTTCTATTAAATTGATCAACATTTGTAATCAAGAGCTTTGGTTGGCTAAGTATCGACACTAACATTTACATTTACTTCCCAACTCATTGAATGTGGATTCTAGAATAAAAGATGACTTGGGCATAGGAGGACAACTAGTAGAATTTTTACTTTTTGGTTTGCAAACATGTTAATTAAATTACATACTTATATTATATGAGTTCATATATGCAGTCAAATATGAAAAATATGATAGAATTAAGGTATACCTTGTCATTGATAACCAAGTGTCTAGGACAACCCACCATAGCACCCTCATCTTCTTCAATTGTACTATATTCAGGATTTGGTATGGGCAGTGGTTTGTCCCCCATTCCGTCATACACAAGATGGATGGACACATGACAAATGTCATCAATAATTTGTTGGCAATGCAATATACCACCAAGGTTGTATACCTTGCCCACTGCCACAACATTATATTCGGGAACCTCCACTGCAAGTTTACAGTTCATGCCAACCTAGAATTAAAATAATATAAGTTATATATGAAGTGGTAAACCAGATACCTATTACACCTATATATATATATCATATATATATATATATATATATATATATATATATATATATATATATATCATACTAATAACACAACATATAAAACAAAAACTTACTACAAATTGTTGTGGTGGGTCATTGGGAGTGCTCTCATGACCTTCTACAACTGGATCATGGGCTTGTACCTCATCACTTGAGAGACGCAAAGTATGAATAGGTTGAGAAGGTTGAGTAGGATGAAATGAAAAATTTATTTCTGTTACTTTCTATGCTACTAATGTTTCAACCTCCTCTTGTGTAAGACCTCCTGCACAACCTTTTTTAGATTGTGAAGGGCCAAAATAAGACTTGAATCCTATGCTAGCTGCTAATCCCCTAACACGGCCAGTATGCTCCTTTGTACCAAGAGAAACTGATAGTTCATCAATGTGGCCAGTTGGGATGAACTTTTCTTCCTTCCTTTACTCGTGGAGATCAATCTATTCATAGTTAATAAAAATATTAAATCACAATATCAATTAGATATAAATAAATCTAAGTTTGTGGGAGTTACTCTTTACTTAGTTGGGATAAACCTACCATCTCTTGTGCCACCTCCTTAGTTGCATGGTTGACAATTTCACCTGCTCAATTCTTTCTAGCATCAATCCACTGCAAGTGTCAGGGTGGACGCTCAGCTTGAGTTGTACTAGACTCTTCTCTAGAAGAGAGTTGCTTCTCTTGTAGTTGGCGACAGAAGGCATAACCACCGGGCCCCAAGCGATGGTCCTGCACATTTTTGGCCCGTATTTCCTTTTGGGCCTCGTGAATAGCCTGATCATTTAAAATGAGGTATTGCAATTTATACTTGGCAAACATATATAAAAAGATTCACCTCCTTCATTGTATAAAATTAAAGATTCATACAACACATCACAATCTTTATTACTTGAAACTCTTCTGTGTTCCTAGTTACAACAAATCTTTCCCACACCTCAGGATCTATAAAAATATACATATATGTTGCTTTCTTCTTTTGTTTAGGATTATCTATAAATTCCCTTTTGAGATATGTCTTAAAAGCCCTCCATCGTATACCACAATGTTGTAGAACTTTTTTCTTGTGATCTTTTTCATTTAGATGAAAAACACCATATACATGCAAAAGAAGCAATAATGTTGTCTTAAAAAGGATATGTCTTTCCAAGCAAACTAAATTAGAATCAATAAATAAAAACATATTAAAATAATATCACTTCCACTCACAGATATATCTTTCCATAGGAGGTCTTTTAAGGCATTAGAAACATCACGCCAATTTTCTATATCTATTGACATCTTACTGCGCACGGTTGCCCCTACGTAATGCTTGAAAGCACTAGCATGTTCCCCAATAGGTGCTCCTATGACATCAAACTGGACTGCCAATTTCTCCCCTTTGGCTATGAGCTCCTACAGCCTACACATCAGTGCGGGACCTCTACTTTTCTTAGCATCACCACTACCATCCTCATGGTGCTCATGATCAAAATGTTCATCTTCACTTGCCATTATAGAACCTATAAGTATACATGATAAAAGAAACATAAGTGATAATAAAAGCACAAGTGGTTGAATGATATATGATGTATATTTAAAAGATTACATGCTTGAATGATAATAAAATAAATAATTCAAAGAATACATGCCTCTAGTATTGGTTGAGTTGTTAGTCAAGTAAAATTCCTTCAGCATGGTCTTGACGTTTATAGTATTCATCAGTGTTATCTTCAACATTTACACTTGGCAAACCAACTGAGAATGGGATGAAATCATCATACTTCTCATAGTATTCTTCTTCATTTATAGGATCTACAGTAAACTGTCTTTTTCCATGAAGAATGACAGACCAAATTTTATTTGTCGGGTCATCATTATAGAATACTTGTTTTGCTTGGTCTGCCATGATGAATGTCTCATCTTTCTCACCAATCTTTTCAAAATCCACCAATTTAAAACCCAACTCATCAACTAAAACTCCTTTCTTGTTGTCAACCCAATTACACCTAAAGATAGGAACTCAGAAATTTGTATAATCCATTTCCCATATGTCCTCAATGACGCCGTAATATGACATATCAGCTTCACGTGGTCTTTTTTCTTTGACACTAGCAAAATACAACGAACAAGCTTGAATAGTGACCCCACTATTTTGAACTACACTACTTTCATCTTGACGCTTTGTGTATTATGAAAATTTGTTTATGTCATAACCTTCATATGACATGACATCCATTTTTGGCTTAAAGGTGAGCCATTTTATGTTCTCAACAACATTATTCGGTGATTCAGATAGTTGATTAAAGACTTTCTCTCCAAACCACCTAATAAATGTATGATTATGCTCTCTTGCAAGCCACATTGAACTGGACCATAGATGACTTTTCTTGATAAGATCATTGTGTTTTGTGATGTAGCTACTAACTTCATCGATGTTGTGTAAAATATACAAATGTGCTTGTTCCCACAACTCACGACTGATTCCTTTCACTCGTCCTCCCATAGTTCCTTTGCCACAATAAGATTCAGTGTGATGGGAATTATATAGATCGCTAGAAGTTTCATTGCAATTCAAAAAATCATTGCAAAATTCCATCACCTCCCTAACCACATAACCCTCAATAATACTCCCTTCAGGATGATAACGATTCCAAACATCACCTTTAAAAACACTCATGTAGCGTTCAAATGGATACATCCAGTATAAGAAAATTGGACCCGACATCTTCACCTCCCTTGTAATATGTACTAAAAGATGAACCATGATATCAAAAAATGAAGGAGGAAAGTACATTTCAAGCTGACGCATGGTAACAATTACATCTTTCTGTAATTTATTGAGAGTATCAGGATGTATCACTTTGTTGCATATTTCATTGAAGAAGAAATTGAGTCTTTTGATTGCAAACCTTACATGCTTCGGCAATATAGATCGAATAGCAACATGTAAAATTTGTTGCATTAAGGTGTGACAATCGTGACATTTGAGACCTATCAACTTCAGATCCTTCATTGATACCAATCTATGAATATTAGAAGAGTATCTTTGTAGAACCTTAATATTATACAAGCACTCACAAAAAGTCTTTTTCTCCTACTTTGACAAAGTGTAACAAGTTGGTGGTAAATATGTGCGGCGACCCCTAATCTCCACTGATAATTCTTTTCTTATACCCATTAATTCTAAATCTTTTCTATATTTGATGCCATCTTTAGTCTTTCCCGGTATATTCAATAGTGTACCAATGATGTTATCACAAACATTTTTTTCAACATGCATAACGTCAATGCAGTGTATGATTGACAAGAATCTCCAATAAGGAAGATCCTAAAATATTGACCTCTTCTAGTATAGAGACTTGTCACATGCGAGAGTACGGCTACTTGAACCCTTTCTGAATTCATTAACAATATCTTTCACCTTGTCACATACATCATTTCTTGGTATAGGTTTAGGAGCAATTCATTCCTCAGTTGATCCATTAAAGGTTTTGCGTTGCCTTCGATAAGGATGTACTTGTGGGAGAAATCTTCGATGACCAAGATATATGGTTTTACCACCATGTTTCAGTCGGATTGAATCAGTATTTTCCTCACAAATACAACATGCTTTGTATCCTTTTATGCTATATCCAAAAAAATTTCCATAAGCTGGAGAGTCATTAATCATGCAAAACAACATAGCACACAAACTAAAGATCTCTTTACGTGAAGCATCATATGTCATAACACCTTCTTCCCATAGTTTCATTAGGCCATCAATTAGTGGTTGAAGGTAAGCATCAATATCATTTCTAGGTTGCTTGGGCCCTGATATCAATATTGACAACATGACATACTTATTTTTCATACACAACCAAGGAGGACGATTGTATATAACAATCATAATAGGCCACGTATTATGTTAGCTGCTTAATGTACTATAGGGATTCATTCCTTCTGTATAGAGTCTAAGTCTTAAGTTTCTTGGTTATTTACCAAATTGAGGATATGATAAATCAATTTTCTTCCATTGTGGTGAATGAGATGCATGTTGTAGGATGTCATCATCATTGGCCTTTAACTCCCCATGCCAAGACAAATTTTGTGCATCTTCTGTACCAGCAAATAAAATTTGAAATCATGGTATTATTGGTAGATACCACATCACCTTGGCAGGATAACCATTTTTAGCCTTAGCTGAATTTGTGGTCTTATACCTTGACGCACCACATTTTGGACAATTTATCAAATTATTATATTCTTTCTGAAATAACACACAATTATTTGGACATGCATGAATCTTCTTAGCCTCCATTTCCATTGGGAACATTATTTTCTTTGCTTGATATGTTGAAATTGGAAGATCATTGCCTTCAGGAAAAATTTCCTTTAACAAATACAACAGTGAAGTGAAAATTAGTACAACCCTTATATAAAGGTCTTTCAGTATCATAGACAATGTTTGCAAATAAAGAAGGTGGATCAATGACACTGTCCCGACAACTACGTAGCATCTCATCAACCATATCATCCTGAATCGGGTCATCCTGAATCGGTTCATCATTGACATTATCATAATTATCTATATCTTCTATGCCAAAACTATTAGTATCGACATTTTCTGATCCATAATTAAATTTCTCTCCATGCGAATACCATTCATTATAACCTTATATGATCACATTGCATATGACATGATTCTTAATTTGCTCAACATTATCAACTTTCAAATTGTTACCACAATTTCTACATGGATAATAGAACCTATCTGTAGGTAGTTTCCTCTGTTCCTTAGCAAATCTGATAAATTTATCAAGGCCTTTGTCAAACTCTGGACTGTAACGGTTCTTGATAGACATCCATCTTCGATCCATTTTCTTGATCACATTAAAATTAACTATAAAACTGAGCATTTTATATTGATACTATAAGTTGTCAGTTTTTATTAATAGGACGTTAATTACTTTTATACTAAAATATACCACCTATCCCATTTTTGAATATTTAATCTCACTAGTAACTGTATAATGTATATTTAATTTTGAAGAAAATTCCAGCAACATTTCCCCTAAGTTCTCCAAGTACACCAATGTAAATGGCAAATAACCACTAACATATGTACCCAGAGAACAAATGAGGAAATCCTACTGAAATTTGCTTCAAAACTAAACATACATTATACAGTTACATCCTAAGTGAGATTAAATATCCAAAAATAGTCCCAAATCGGGGACTATCCATAGTTTACTCCTAATGAGTAAATTTTAAATGGGTTTCTAAGTTAATATATAAATGTATTATTTTCATATTTATATATTAAGTTAAACATCATACATCAATGATTCTCATCTATAAACCCTAAAGTGTCAATATGGGAGTACACATGTCTAATCTCATATTAATTTCAAGAATTTATATAATGATTACATATGAAAAAATATATGTTTTTATTATTGGTTGGGTTATCAATCATATAAAATGGAAAAACAATATAATTGTCTAATTAAATGTGCACAGGTCCACCCTCAGTCAAGAATTCATCGATCGAGAGTCCACCTACGTGCGGCGTCCAGGTCCACTCTCGGTCGACGAATTCTCGACCGAGAGTGGACCTGGACGCCGCATGCAGGTGGACTCTCGGTCGATGAATTCTCGACTGAGAGTGGACCTAGACGCTACCGTGGTCGTGGCGGAGGTACCACGGCGGACATAGATAGACTTATATAAAAGGAAAGTCTTACATCTGTGACCGTGGTGGTGATAACCTCCAATTTTGTGATGTTATCTTAGTAATTTTTCTCATTTTTCCACACTCTTTCTCAGATAAATTAGACATAATCCTTACCTTTCCTTTCTTATTGCAAATATACTATTAGATTAACTTTTCTCCTTTTTACTTACAGAAAAAGACACAGAAAAATCATAAAAGCTTCACACGGTCTCAAGACCGCATGAAGCCAACCGGTCCCGAGACCGCATGGAGTCACACGGTCTTAAGACCGCATGAAGCCAATCGATCCCGAGACCGCATGGAGTCACACAGTCTCAAGACTGCATGAAGCCAACCGGTCCCGAGACCGCATGGAGTCACACGGTCTCAAGACCGCATGAAGCCAACCGGTCTCGAGACCACATGGAGTCACACGGTCTCAAGACCGCATAAAGCCAACCGGTCTCAAGACCGCATGAAGCCAACAGGTATCAAGACCGCATGAAGCCAACCGGTCCCGAGACCGCATGGAGTGACATGGTCTCAAGACCGCATGAAGCCAACCGGTCCCGATACCGCATGGAGTCACACGGTCCCGAGACCGCATGGAGTCAAACGGTCTCAGAACCCAAACGGTCTCTGAGCCCAAATAGTCTCAGAGTCCAAACGGTCTCAGAGTCCAAACGGTTTCAAGGTCCAAACAGTTTCAAAGTAAAATTTCCCAAACCGTTTGGACTTCACTTAAAGACTATAAATAAGACCTGAGGAGTCCTCCCAGATCATCAATTCTCAGACGTCCAAAGGCTGCCTCTGCCGCTCCAGAGCTATTTCATCCTTCATCCTCCGCCCCAAGGCTGCCAGTCTGAGATCCACACTCCATCCAGAAGTTGCTTTCTCCTTCATCGCCAAAGAAGGTGGGAAGAGAAGGATTCATCATCGTGCAACCTACGAAGTGTGAAGATCGTCTCTCTCTCTCTAAGGGGTTGACCTTCCTCTCTCCTTAGTGGGGATGACATTCTCTCTCTCTCTTCTCGCCTCCTTCGTTGTCCTTGCTATGAGTGAGTAGTCTCATTCACTAGGGTGCGGGGAGTAGCCCCGCTACCCGTGTTTTCATTTCATGCAATGTAAATCCATAGTTTGCGATAGAGATATACTTTCTTTTCAGTTCGACATCAATTGTTTAATGAATGCTTGTTGCTTGATCACCAACTTGTGTTATCTTTTATCTTTTAGTATGAATTGTCTACGTTTGTACTATTAGATTCGAATCTCGATTGAATATTGGTTCTTGATGCATGTATCCACCATGCATCTATTTTAGTATCTAGGAGTGTTTTTTCAAGAGGTGGAGTAAACTCACTTCCATCGTTGTACTTTCATACTATGAAATGGAATCAGTTGATGTATGAAAGTATAACCTTGATAAGTCGAGGAACACACTTTGCGAAGGGAATGATGTAAAGTAAGTGACCATTCGTTCGGGGATGGCTGGCATTGCAACATTTCCACACTTCTCGTAGTTAGTTCTCTGAAAGGAAACTAAATCTACAGAGATACTAACTATTTAGACTCTTTTGCAGGTTATGTTCCTATGTTGCATGTTTTGATCCATGTGTAGTGGTGGTGAAAGTCGATCACATCCTAGTGGTCCCTTATCTTTGTTTACAACCTAAAATTTACTTTCTTGCCTTGTTTTACTTGTGCTTAGTTTAAAACAACCAAATCCAATCTTGGGATTAAATATCAACTATTAAGGAGTTAAGTGAAATTCTAACATTTTCCATCTTGTTGCTACCAACAAGACTGTTGTCCTGTGGATTCGACCCTTAACTATACTACGATAAGACTTCCACATATCCTAGCATACGTGGGTGGAGTTTTAACCTAGTATAAGCAAGGATAAACCTAAAGACTTACCATTTTTAGTATTTTTAGTGGTGCACGCAATTCCACACGAGTGGAAGCTCCATAAAAAATTGGCGTCATTGTCGGGGACAATGGAACGTTTTAATTTCATTTACCATCTTACTAGTTGGTTAGGGTTTTACACTTTTCTTTAAACATTACTCCATATGTTCTTGAATCCATCATATCCCCTGCATCATCTAAAAAGTGTGTTTCTTCCTCTACTCAGGTAGAAGACGTGTATGCAACCATCGCATAATCTCAAATTCTTTCCTGATCCAGAGTACGACTCTGAGGTAGAGAGAAACTTCCACTGCCGCATCAGAATTAATCGCCAAAGAGCCAGACAAATGGATGAAGATCAACGCCAAGTTGCATTAGTAATGGAAAGGGTCAACACTGCCATAGCTGCTCAGAGAGCACAACTCATTGCTGACACTCGTACTCAGATCCAAGCGGAGATCTGAGCTGAAGAACATGCCCGCATCCGAGCCGACAACGAAGCAGCTAACCAAGCTGCCCAGTTAGAGCTCAGAAACAAGCAATTGAGGGACTATGTCGTCCCCAAGAACTATGAAGATAATCATCCAGTCTGGCCACCAATCATCAACATACCCAATTTCGAAATCCAGACACAATGGATTCAAATCATGCAGGGCATCTCCTTCTCTGGTTGTTCTGGAGATGACTGCATGGATCACTTGAAGAGATTTAAGGCACTTTGCCGACTTGTCCCACAAGCCAGAGTTTCCTTTGACGCAATAATGCTACATATTTTCCACTTCACTCTATCTGGAAGGGCTATGAGTTGGTACAACTCACTTGATAGGGAACCAATCATCACCACATGGGCTCCCTTGGAGGAAAAGTTCCTGGAAAAGTTTTTCCCTCCTTCATTAACCTACAAAATTAGGGGGCATATCAACCACTTCACCCAACTTCCTGGAGAATCACTCGCAGAAGCATGGGAAAGATTCAAGGAGCTTCTAAGAAAGTTCCCTCATCACGATATCTCCTAAAATCAATTAATAGAAACATTCTATAGGGGGGTGAGTGATGATATCAAGCAATTTCTAGATTCCTCATCGGGAGGAAATTTTATGAGAAAGAACTACGAGGATGCTTGGAAAATCATCACACTTGGAGCTGAGAACCAATCCAATTGGGGCTGATCATCCGGTAAGGGAGTCCTCAAAGTTTATAAGACTGAGGAATCGATGGAAATGAAGGCTATTGCTGAAGCTTTAAAGACTATAGCCCACAAGCAGCAGGCACTTGAAACTTCATTTGAAGAATATGATAAGAAGAAAAACCCCCAAGTCCAACAAGTTAAAGCTGCTACAGGAACTTGTGAAGCCTGTCACGCATCTGATCACCCTACACTGTCATGTGGCCTACTTTACAATGTGATGATGGATCTGCAACAACCACAACAGAAGTACGAACCAATCACCGAACACCCTGAAGATCAGATGCCCGAACAAGTCAATTCCATTCATTCCATCTCGGGACAAGTTTACTATAATCCAAATCAACCAAGAAACCACCCCGGCTTTCAATATGGGAATCCTATGGGGACTGCTAACCCGCAACATCAAACACAAGGCGGATCCTCCAATAGATTGCCACCTGGATTTCAAAGTAACTTTAACCAAAATCAAGGGAACCTTAGAACTAATTTCCCAAGATCCAACCATCATAGAAATCCTCCCGCCTACTATCAATAAACCCATCCCCCACTACACCCACAACTACACCCTCAACTGCAGTAACCGCAGCAAACTCAGTTAACACCTCCTCCGCAACAACCACATCAAGGACAACAACAACTCACTCAGAAAAGTGCCCCTTCCTAGCCAACAGACGAGATGACTATGATCAGGCAGATGCTACAGTCACAACAAACCATGCTTGCCAATCAGCAAGCTCAACAGAAGGTTGTGGAGGCTCAACTAGCACAAATTGCTGCCCAACTGAAGCCACCAGCAGGTACCTTTGTTAGGCAACCAAAATCAAACCCTAGACACGATCAAAATAGACCAGAGTAATTGAATGCCGTCACTACAAGATCTTATTGTGTCTTTCATGAAACTACGAGAATCTCTCATGATGATGATGATACACTTGTCTTTACTCCGAATGCAAGCCCGAATCTAGGAATTGAGAAATCTGCAGAGACCGCAAAAGGCAAAGAAAAGGAACAAGCTCCCAAAGAGCCAGAAGTTCCTCAGTATAAACCTAGGATACCATATCCAGGAAGATTGAGAGAGACTAAAATGGAAACTAGGTTCCAAAGATTCAAGGAGGCGATGAAGAAACTTTATATCGATATCCCACTCCTCGATGCTCTCTCTGAAGTAACAACTTGGGCTAAATATCTGAAAACTTTGCTATCAAGGAAATACATTACTGAAGAACAAGAGACAGTCAAACTGGCTCAGACCACCTCCGATATCATTCATAATAAGATGCCCATGTAAAAGGACCCTGGTTCTTTCGATATTCAATGTTGTATTGGAGATGCTTCGAGCAAAAAGGGATTAGCTGACCTAGGGGCTAGCATATCTATTATGCCCTACTCCATGTGTAAAAGATTGGGCTTTACTAATTTACTACCCACAACGATGACAATTCAGTTAGCTGATTCAACTATTACTGCACCTCTAGGAATTATTGAAGACATTCCAGTTAGGATAGACAAGGATTCTTATGTCCCATGTGATTTTGTCATTATGGATATCAAGGAAGATCTCAGATACCCAATAACATTTGGCAGACCCTTCCTTGCCACAGCTAGGGTGCTCATTGATGTTGAAGCTGGCACGATCATTCTGAGACTGGGGAAAGAAGCCATTCAGTTCCGGGTCCTCAATAACATGAAAGGTCCCAACATTCAGGAGGAATTTTTTCTCTTATATGCAATACATCAAATGTCACAATTGGAAATATCTGAACCATCTGATGAGTTAGAAAATGTCCTAATAAATCCAGAAGTCGAATTATCAGCCAACGAATTAGTTCAACAATGCCTGCAACACTTAGAAAAAGTTGAAGAAGCACCATTAGCCACTTTTGAGGAGCTCAAATTTGTCACTATTTTAGAAACAACAAAAGCACCTAAGGCTCCCGAGATGAAAACCCTACCAACGGGACTTAAGCACGTCTTCTTGGACGAAGAGAAATTATGTCCAGTAATCATCAGTTCCACTCTAATGAAAGACCAGGAAGAAAGGCTTCTCGTTGAATTGAAGAAACATAAGAAAGCCATTGGGTACAAAATAACTAACCTGACAGGTGTAAACCCAGCCTTATGCATGCATAGACTGCCTATGGTAGAAGAATTTAAGCCTTCAAGAGAGCACCAGAGAAAGCTAAACCACAATCTTACAGAAGTGGTTCGTCTTGAGGTCCTCAAACTGCTGAAAGCTGGTATTATCTACCCAATTTCAGATTCCCAATGGGTCAGCCCTGTCCAAGTGGTCCCCAAAAAGGGAGGGACCACTGTCGTGTTAAATGATAAAAATGAGCTAGTACCCATGAGGACTTTCGCAGGGTGGAGAATGTGTATCGACTATAGGAAACTAAACAAAGCAACACGAAAGGATCACTACCCGCTTCCTTTTCTTGATGAAGTCCTCGAACGCCTAGCCCATCAAAAGTTGTTCTGTTATCTCGATGGTTATTCTGGATTCTACCAAATCCCTATACATCCGAAAGACCAAGAAAAAATAACTTTTACTTGCCCCTTCGGGACATACACTTTCAGAAGAATGCCATTTGGGTTGTGCAATGCGTCGGCCACCTTCCAAAGATGAATGTCTGCTATTTTTGCAGGGCTAACCAAGTCCATAATGGAAATTTCATGGATGATTTTTCAGTTTACGGAGATTCCTTTGACAACTGTCTACTCAACCTTGCACAAGTCTTACAAAGATGTGAGGAAACGAACCTCGTCTTAAATTGGGAAAAATGTCATTTTATGGTAACTGAAGGTGTCGTCCTCGGACATAGAGTGAGTGACAGAGGGATTGAGGTAGACAAGGCATAAATTGATGTCATCTTGAAACTATCGCTACCAAAAGACGTAAAAGGAGTACGAGCTTTCTTGGGTCATACTGGGTTTTATCGAAGATTCATTAAAGATTTCTCGAAAGTAGCCAAACCCATGACCCAATTATTGACCAAGGACGCCGAGTTCAATTTTGACCAAGAATGTCTACAAAGCTTCATAACTTTAAAGAATGTTCTAGTCTCTACGCCTATCCTAAGATCACCCGACTGGTCGCAACCATTCGAAATAATGTGTGATGCCAGCGACTATGCTATAGGAGCAGTGTTAGGACAGAGAATTGACAAAAAGCCTTTTATAATATACTATGCGTCCAAGACTCTCGATGAAGCGCAAAAGAACTACACCACTAAAGAAAAGGAATTCTTAGTTGTCATCTATGCATTCGAGAAATTCCGCTCCTACCTAATTGGATCAAAGGTCATAGTCTACACTGACCACTCCGCCATACGATATCTAATTCAGAAGCAAGACGCAAAACCCAGACTTATACGCTGGGTATTGATGCTTCAGGAATTTGATTTGGAAATCCAAGACAAAAGCGGAGTGGAAAACATCATCGCTGATCATCTCAACCGTATTGAAGTCAAGGATGATGATAAAGTACCTATCCGAGACTCCCTCCCTGATGACCAGCTAATGCAAATCACCCCCGGATTTCCCTAGTATGCCGACATAATAAATTATTTGGCTACAGGAATCATCCACCCCTCCGCTTCTCATTACGACAAAAAGAAATTCCTCCACGATGTCAAGCAATACTACTGGGACGAACCTTATCTCTTTCACCTATGCACAGATGTACTTTTCCGTCACTGCCTACCTGAAGAAGAGATTTCTCTTGTCTTAGAACATTGTCATTCCGGCCCCACTAGGGGACACATGAGTTCAAAAAAGACCACTATGAAAGTTCTGCAATTGGGTTTCTTTTGGCCAACGATAGCAAGAGATTCCCATGATTTTGTAAAATCATGCAATAAATGTCAAGTTTCTAGTGGTATAAAAAAAGGAATGAAATGCCCCTCGCTATGTGGTAAGTAATCGAACTTTTCGATGTGTGGGGAATAGACTACATGGGTCCCTTTCCCTCTTCATATAGATTTTCCTACACATTGGTTGCAGTGGATTATGTTTCCAAATGGGTAGAAGCTATACCCACAGTTTCCAGCGATTCCAAACCAGTCATTACGATGCTTAAAGATATCATTTTTTCCACATTTGGAGTCCCCCAAACTGTCATATCCGACGGAGGGACCCATTTTCTGGAGCAAAGCTTTGAAGCCCTCTTAAAAAAATATGGAGTCAACCATAAAGTTGGCACGCCTTACCATCCACAAACTAGTGGTCAGGTTGAAGTTTCAAATAGATAACTGAAGGCAATCCTAGAGAAAACCGTCAATAGACACTGTACCGACTGGTCCACCAAGCTTCTCGATGCCCTTTGGGCTTACCGAAAAGCTTATAAAACACCAATTGGAACAACCCCATTCCGTTTGGTATACGGGAAATCATGTCATCTTCCAGTAGAATTGGAACATAAGGCTTGGTGGGCTATTAAACAACTGAACTTTGATCTTAAAAGCACTAGAGAAAACTGGCAACTCCAGTTGCAGGAACTTGAGGAGCTCAGAATGATCGCCTACCAAAGTGCTAGGATTGATAAAGAACAAACCAAGATGTGGCACGATGGCCATCTAAAAAGAAAAGACATCGCCATTGGAGACAAAGTCCTTCTTTTCAACTCCAGAATCAAAATGTTCTCCGGGAAACTTTGTACAAAGTGGTTCAGGCCTTTTACTATCAAGCACATATACCCGACTGGACCCTTCATAATTATTGATGACAATGGAGGAGAAAGGACCGTCAATGGCCATAGATTGAAAAAATACTATACTCCAGCAGACAAAATTCCAAGACAGACTGTTGAGATCAGAGACCCCACAGTATCACCATAACAAAATCAAAACTTCGTCGAGCCAGCGACGTAAAACCCAGGCGTTACTTGGGAGGCAACCCAAGATCTGAGTATCACCATTTATCTTTGTTTTCTGTTTCCTATGTTTAATTTAGGTTTATCATCTTTAATCTGAAAATATAAAAATTCACATAAACAACTAAAACAAACATAAAAATATAAAAATAAAAAACCTAAACCGTCTCAAACGGTCCTGAAACTGTTTGGAGCTAAACGGTCCTGAAACTGTTTGGAGCCAAACAGTCTCGAAACCGTTTGACCTCGGGAATTTGTAGGGTCAACCCCCGAATCCTATAAATATAACCCTACCCCCTCTCCTTCTTCTTTCTTTTGAATCTCGAGCTTTCTAAAACCCTCGCAAGCACTATTTCATCTCCCCTGCTCCCGCTCCCACGTAGCCCGCTACACTGGTTCTCTCTGCCACCATCGCTCCCACTTCCGCACATCTTTACGACATCCGCACCTCAGTTACCACCACTCTTCGCACCACCGTCGTCTTCATCACCCGCAACAGCAAGATAGACCAGCGCACCACCATCATCAACACTTTCGTCTGTGCACCACATCTATTTTTACCATCGCCAACGTCTACGTCACCGGTGCGGCTCCCTTTCCTACCTCCTCCGTCGTCTCTATCACCGCCTCCTTCTCTATCGCCGCCGATATCATTTCTACCGCCATCTGCTGCGCTCCCGTCGTTCCACCTTCCAAACGGTCTTGAAACCGTTTGGAACCAAATGGTCCTAAAACTGTTTGAGCCAAACGGTCCTGACACCGTTTGGAGCCAAACGGTCCTGAAACCGTTTGGAACCGAACGGTCTTCAAACCGTTTGGTCTTACAAACCGCTTGATTTCCGTTAAAACATAAAAACACATAAACACATACAAAATCCATTTTCTCCTTTTAAATAAACTTGTTATTCTAACACATGACCTTCTATTTTCATATATGGCATCACCAGCTAAAGAAGCTACATGATCTACCGATGCTCCTTTATGGACAACGGAGCAACTAATAGAAGGTCGTGCCAAGCTCCAGAAAGTTTTCAATACTATAAAGAGACCGGAAAGATCCCACCAAAGGTCAACATCATAGCGGTCATGTGCGAAATTGGCCGCATCAACAAATGCTTAGCTGCGGAGCCTGAAGAAGAAGTGGCGGAAATCTCTTCCAGTGATGAAGGCTCCAAATACGAGCCAAACTCCGATGAAGAATCCCCAGCTGAAAGGTCCAAAGGGAAACGAAAGGTTCATGAAACTGTGACTGAACAACCCTCAAAGAAACGGGCAAGGAAGTAGGTCCGCCCCGCTACTGCTAGGGAACAAACCCTAGCAGAGTACGTCCCAAAAACTGCCACTACCACCCCCGCTACCACTACCACCGCTACTCCTATTTTCCCCGCCATCACCACTACAACACCACCACCAGAAAACCTTTACATCCACACCCTCCTATCCATCGACAAAATACTAAAACCAACAAAGTATGTTTGCTTAAGCGTACTAATGAAGATAGGGATATATGACCGAATCCTCACCATGCTCGATAACACAAATCTCTCAAGATTGTACTTTGTCCCCGAGACCTCATACATCGAGCCCACAACTGAATTCTTTACATATCTCACCAAAGAAGCTGTGGACATTATGGACAGAGCAAGGGACGGAGGTGACCGCAGGCTAGTCACCAACCTTTTTGGTAACAAAGTTGTCATAACAGAAAATTTATTGAACGAAATTTTCATAGACAACCCGGAGCAACTCAAAAAGGCCAAAGTTGTTAGCACAGAGAACTCCAAATTCAATAGACACAACTTCTGGAAAACCCTAATAGGGATCCCAACTTATTAGGCAAATACCTGCAAAGCCTCCAATATCCATTCTGGGTTAGTGCGCACGCTTCACAAAATTTTAACCGGTGCGCTCTTCCCCAGAATAGAAGGAGGAAATGTTATCACCGCTGACCTTTTTCTTCTATGGTCCATTCTGCATGGAATGTCGGTCAACATTGGACGGCACATGATACAAAAAATTTCAGCCTACGCCATAGGGAAAGAAATCTGCATGGGCGAGCACATAACTTCCATCATCAACTATTTCAAGATGGACAAACTACTTCCTCGATGCATGCAGATCAAGGGCGACATCCTTACTAACGAGCAAACCTTGAAGAACTCCTACATTATCAAGGAAAAGGATGTGAAATTACATTACATATTCTGCCCTACAGTACGATCTTCCAGAACTCTGCTACCGCTTTCAGAGCTTGCGGATTTTGACAAAGAAAATCTCCTCTTCACTGAAGAAGAGCTTACCAAAATCCTGGCTTCGGTCAAAGTACAAGAGAAGAAGACCAAAGAAGGCCAGACAGAGCTTAGTATTACTGCCCCGGCAGCTAGGGTAACAAAAATACCAGTAAAATGATCATCTAAGGTACGTTTACAACCACCACAACTGTCGGGGACGCCGACATCAAAACTACATCCAGAGACAGAATGCCCTCATTCGGAGGAACCTATCAATACTTCATCATTAGACTCATTCATCATGAGCCTATATGATGAACTCACCACCACCACCCCCACCACTTTACCATCCATTACTATCCCACCATCTACCACCCTCCCACATTTCTCTACAACAATCCCAACAACAATTCCTCCACCCAAATCTTCCGTGTCACCCTTTTTCTCCCCGGACATCCCATTTTCCACTCAATCACCCTACTTCACCTACTCCACCCCCATCTCCACCCATTCCTCCTCAACATTTTCGCTCCCACAATTCTCACCCGGACAATTACCATTTTCTTCATCCACCACCACCCCGACACTGCTGGTGACTCCATCGACTGTCACTACGCAATTCGTGGGACCATCAACAGTGTATCTTCCACAAGGCACTACCACATTTCCACCCCGACCCCAGCCGCACCACCCATCCACATTTGGGGTCCATTTCACAAACGTCGGTGAGGAATTCAAACGTCAATTCGACGCTATTTGAAACCTCCTCACCGAACCTTCTAACATATTACAATCTATTTTTTCTTGTGTGCAGGGTTTAACTACACAGGTCGCCAAGATTGACGCGCAAAACCTTGCCTTGCCAGGCATCATCTCAAGCATCCACCAATAGCAGAAAGTAGCGGCCATGAAAGTTGATCGCCTCGACGACTGCCTGCAACAACTGCCACAGTTGGTGCTTGAAGTGAAAGGCCAGCAAGATGATTTGGTCAAGCAAGTCGACAGGATTTCTATGCAAAATCAACCATTGCCAGAAACTCTACACGAGCTTAAGCAAAAACAAACTGCTTTAAGCACACACTTGGATGACATCAACACCACCCTCACACATCTAAATAACCGGCAAGAGGAGTCATCCAACAATGAAATCAACCAACGGCGAACTCAAGTGACAGACCTCTCTGCACGACTCCTCTTCGCCGAGGCTCAATTTTCAGATCTTAAAGAAGCCCATGACGCTTTGCTTGAAACACATGAGCATACGCAAGTGCCTTTCGACGAGCTACAAGCACTCCACCGGCAGTGCAAGAAGCCTCCACCAAAGAAGACAACAGATAAGGAGGCAGACAAAGATGATGATGAAGAAGAAAATGACGATGAGGATTCTGATTCCTCGGCTGACTCCAATAATAGCACCTCCTCAGACGATAAACCTGACGACCTGGACAACACTGGGGAGGGCCCCAGCCGAGGTGTTGTACCAAAACAACATAAAGATAGCAAAGAAAGCACTAAAGATCCCAAATCCCCTCCTCACAACAACAACGTTAACATGTCATACGGGGATCAATTTCTTGACTATTCTGCAATGGGATCTTTGGGGGAAACTGTCAAAGAAGCAGCTTTTGCTGAATTCCAACAATGTCTATTCAGAACCAGCACAAGTCGACCACAAGCAGGGCTTCCACAAGACTCCATCCCAGAGCAACCTTCACCCTTTCCCCCATAACAGGAAGATTTAGAAAGAGTCAGTTTAGATATAGACGAAGATCTGGAATCAGCTTCTGACTCAAACAAAGATGAAGATCTGCAGCACTACATAGACAGTCTGGAGCAGACTTCTTCTATCCCTCTGCAAGAGCTTCCCCCGCCACCACCTCTACCTCATAAAATACACGATTTAGACTTGGCGTCTGTCTCTACCTTAGATGCTCAATATATCTTTATCTTAAACACTATCGTAGATGATGTCAAAGATGGGGGTGATGTTATATACCATAATACAAAGACTCAGCGCAAGTTGACCCGTGAAGATTTCCGCACCATCCTTCGACCACAATCAGCGGTGAAGATGGCAATCTTCCGTGTCCTCCTTGCCAATTCTATTGAAATCTACAGAAGCTCCAAAAGAAAGCAACCAGTACTTAACACTTCACCTGCTCTGGCCATGAGTCTTTTATATAAAGACTTACAAAACAAATCTATCGAGCGATTGCAGAGGGGGATTGTCAGAAAGGTATGTTATATCACCATGCCCTTTCAAGTCTCAGGTCACTGGCTGTTACTGATCGTGGACACCGTGGGTCGAGACGCCAAGGTGTACAATTTTAGCACCACTGAGCTAAGATCCAGAATAATTAATTTCGCTGGAATAGAAGTCGGGGAGGCCAGATGCATCCCTTTCCGGCTCCTGAAATTGATTTGGGCTGCTTGCCCATCCCTCCGCAATGGTTGGAGCCAACCATGGTTCCAAATCATCAACCCACATGCCCAAACTCAAGAGGGATCTCAGGATTGTGCTTTCTACGTTATACGTCATATTCAAGTGCTCAATCAGCAAATCCCTTTCACAGAACTGGCCACGGAGGATTTTCATTCTCTACTGGGTCGTTACGCCATGGAGCTAATTTGTGATAGAAGGTTCTTCAAGGATCCAACTATGGTGCCCAACGACATTCCTCACTACCTCTTTTTGGCCATCCAACGTCCTCCAAAATGGCCATTCCGGCAAACAACAGAGGAGTTGGAGAAACAATAGCCCACCAAGGTTTCTGAGAAGAAACAATGGGATCCTTACTCGTTCGACCTGGCGGATGATAAAGGGGTTACCGAGTTGCTAACTGGGTCTACCATCAACAGATCACCTTCACAAATGGTCCCCCTGTCTGCAATTACACCAACTTTCCCCAACTTTGACCTCAATGCCTACAACGGCCTTTCCGACAATGAACTTCACCTCATCATGTCAAGGCTTTACACCGAGAAAGATGACCTCATTTTTTTAGCCGGCGATATTCTGGTCATGGCAGATGCGATATGAGAAACTGTACAGATCAAAGGGTCTCTATCCGTGAGTTTGATGGCCGTCTATCAATTTCTTCTCAGACAGAATCACCCTACAACCTATATGGCATCCACATATATGAAGGACGATCTCCTAAAGCTAAAGAATTTCAGAACAACTGAGGCACTCATTTCCTTCCTACAACATACGACTCCGAAGTTTATCATGCTTCCTTTCCTTCATTCAGAACATTGGATGTTGTTGGCAACAAATCTTCATAACGGAACAACAATCATATACAACAGTTTCGACAGCCAATACAATCTAGATCAGCAACAATACACTACAACACCAAGAACGCCTACATAAGAGGTGGCGAAGGAGTGTGATGACCAACTACATGACCTTCTCAGCAAGCACACACGGGCATATGGTAAAGGACACTTTCATCGTCCCACCTTCATCCACAAATGCCCACAGCAGCTTCGCGAGTCGAACGACTGTGGTTTCCACGTGCTCTACTGGATGTACACCATTATGGCCCTTGGAAGACCAATAGAGGACATGATAGATGTGGATTACCACGCGTTACGAGGAAAGTTCGCTGCAAATCTTCTCCACGCACATGGAGCTAATGCAGGACTAACAGAAGCCTGACACCCTTGTCCTTGTACTTCTCAACCTATCACTTTAACACTCTGAAGACAGAGTGAGTGATATAGTTAGGGAGGAGTACACTGGACAAGGGTGAGGTATCATTTTTAAATCTTTCCCTCCCTATCTTCTCTTTCAATTTTGCACACATTTTCTTTTCTTCGCACACTTAGTTTTTGTTTTCAATAATAATCCTGTCCATAACAATAACATCCCTCTTGGAAAAAGTCACCCCCAGCTAACTTTAGAATCCAGTAATCCTCAAAAGTAACAACAAAAATAGCACATAGATATGTAATGGCGAATTAATACATTATCTTCATACTCGATTTTCATGTTTTTGCTTCAATTCTACATCTGACTCTCCATAGGTCAACATCAGGGCCAAAATATGCCAAACACTCTCAAGGAAGGGAGGGACATCAGGTGACATCCAAATCAAGAAGCCTCGCAAGTGGACCACTAAGTAGAAACCAAATAAGTGTATGTCGAGAAACTCTAAGAACAACTTTCTTCTCTTCAAATAAAAGAGGCTTGGCTGCCCAATCAAATTCCCTAAAAATCCAAATCCTAAGCCTGTGAGTTTACGAATAAAAGTAGAGTGTCGAATAAAACTATGAGAGTTGTGCCATTAATAAGGATCTATATGAAGAGCCAGTAAAGGTCTCGCCTTTCCGGTACATTCAGCTGCCCTCACAAAGGCAGATGTGTCGTGCCCGGTAGTGAAACCCTAAGGTATCCAAATATATGAAAGGCTGACAAAGGACTCGCCCGACAGGTACATTCAGCTGCCCTCACAAAGGCAGATGTATCGTGCCCGGTAGTGAGATCCTAAAAGCATAGACAAACCCTCCCCCATTTAAAGGGGGAGTTACACATTGATCCTTTAGCCAACCCTCATACCCACTCTAGCTTCCGGTAGGACTTTCAGAGAAGTATAAAACTAATTAGAGTGAATGACATGCATAGAATAAAAAGTGGTCCCAATGGGGGATACAAGAGATGGAAGAAACCTGAGATCCAAGCAACTCTCAATACCTGAAAGAGTTAAGGAAAGCAAAGGCCCCGATACAACTTTAGGAGACCTCTGGTTTAGAATTGGAGCAAGAATATGGAAATCTTAACTAAATAAAAATCGCCTCGCCATTACATTCCTCAGCTCTATATAACTTGAGGACAAGCTAGACTCTAAGTTAGGGGGGGGTGATAACCTCCAATTTTGTGATGTTATCTTAGTAATTTTCCTCAGTTTTCCACACTCTTTCTCAGATAAATTAGACAGAATCCTTAACTTTCCTTTCTTATTGCAAATATACTATTAGATAAACCTTTCTCCTTTTACTTACAGAAAAAGACATAGAAAAATCACAAAATCTTCACACGGTCTCAAGACCGCATGAATCCAACCGGTCCCGAGACCGCATGGAGTCACATGATCTCAAGACCACATGAAGCCAACCGGTCCCAAGACCACATGGAGTCACACGGTCTCAAGACCGCATGAAGCCAATCGGTCCCGACACCGCATGGAGTCACACGGTCTTAAGACCGCATGAAGCCAACTGGTCCCGAGAACGCATGGAGTCACACGGTCTCAAGACCGCATGAAGCCAACCGGTCTCAAGACCGCATGAAGTCAACCGGTCTCAAAACCGCATGAAGCCAACCAATCCCGAGACCGCATGGAGTCACACGGTCTCAAGACCACATGAAGCCAGCCGGTCCTGAGACCGCATGGAGTCACACGGTCTCAAGACCGCATGAAGCCAATCGGTCCCGAGACCACATGGAGTCACACGGTCCCGAGACCGCATGGAGTCAAACAGTCTCAGAACCCAAACGGTCTCTGAGCCCAAATGGTCTCAGAGTCTAAACGGTCTCAGAGTCCAAACGGTTTCAGGGTCCAAACGGTTTCAAAGTAAAATTGCCCAAATCGTTTGGACTTCACTTAAAGCCTATAAATAAGACCAGAGGGGTCCCCCCAAATCATCAAGTCTCAGACGTCCAAAGACTGCCTCTGCCGCTGCAGAGCTGTTTCATCCTTCATCCTCTGCCCCAAGGCTGCCAGTCTAAGATCCACACTCCATCCAGAAGCTACTTTCTCCTTCATCACCAAAGAAGGTGGGAAGAGAAGGATTCATCATCGTGCAACCTACGAAGTGTGAAGATCGTCTCTCTCTTTCTAAGGGGTTGACCTTCCTATCTCCTTAGTGGGGATGACATTCTCTCTCTCTCTTCTCCCCTCCTTCATTGTCCTTGCTATGAGCGAGTAGTCTCATTCACTAGGGTGCGGGGAGTAGCCCCGATACCCGTGTTTTCATTTCATGCAATGTAACTCCATAGTTTGCGATAGAGATATACTTTCTTTTCAGTTCGACATCAATCGTTTAATGAATGCTTGTTGCTTGATCACCAACTTGTGTTATCTTTTATCTTTTAGTATGAATTGTCTACATTTGTAGTATTAGATTTGAATCTCGATTGAATGTTGGTTCTTGATGCATGTATCCACCATGCATCTGTTTCGGTATCTAGGAGTGTTTTTTCAAGAGGTGGAGTAAACTCACTTCCATCATTGTACTTTCATACTATGAAATGGAATCAGTTGATGTATGAAAGTATAACCTTGATAAGTCGAGGAACACACTTTGCGAAGGGAATGATGTAAAGTAAGTGACCATTCATTCAGGGCTGGCTGGCATTGCAACATTTCCACACTTGTCGTAGTTAGTTCTCTGAAAGGAAACTAAATCTACAAAGATACTAACTATTTAGACTCTTTTGCAGGTTATGTTCCTATGTTGCATGTTTTGATCCATGTGTAGTGGTGGTGAAAGCCGATCACATCCTAGTGATCCCTTATCTTTGTTTACAAACTAAAATTTACTTTCTTTTCTTGTTTTACTTGCACTTAGTTTAAAACAACCAAATCCAATCTTGGGATTAAATATCAACTATTAAGGAGTTAAGTGAAATTCTAACGTTTTCCATCTTGTTGCTACCAACAAGACCGTTGTCCTATGGATTCGACCCTTAACTATACTACGATAAGACTTCCACGTATCCTAGCATACGTGGGTGGAGTTTTAACCTAGTATAAGCAAGGCTAAACCTAAAGACTTACCATTTTTAGGATTTTTAGTGGTGCATGCAATTCCACACGAGTGGAAGCTCCATCAGGTGGCGGCAACTTTGAGCTCCACTTTGATGTCGGCCACTTCAAGCTCCACTCTGACTTTGGTGTCAGCCACTTCAAACTCCACTCCAAGCTCCTCTTCTCTCAGACGACGAAAATGGCAATGGGAAAGAAAGCTTTGGCGGCGCGGGAGAGAAAGAAGAAGTAAGTCTCGGTGACGCAGGAGAGAAAGAAGACGTAGGTCTCGCGGAAGAGAAAGAAGTAGGTCTCTGCACGGGAGAGAAAGAAGAAGTAGGTCTCGGCAGTGCGGGAGAGAAAGAAAACTAGGTCTCGCGGGAGAGAAAGAAGTAGGTCTCATCCACTTCAAGCCCCAGGCCCGACCTGTAGGGTTGGTTAAAACAAAAAAAATGACCCAAGAGATAAGATGTGCCCATGTCAGGTAAATAAAAAACACCCAAACTTCAACTCGGTCAAGAATTTCATCGACCGAGCGAACCTCAGTCAAGAATTTCCTCGACCGAGGGGACCTACAAGGTCTTTTAAAATGAAAAGACCGACGCTAGAGGTACTTATTCACAAGCGAATGCAAACTGGATCCAAAATTTAACTCGGTCGATGATTTTTTCAACCGAGGTGACATTGGTCGAGAATTTCGTCGACCGAGAGGACCTACAAGGTCAGTTAAAAGGGAAAAATCGACCCTATAGGTACTTATATACGCGTGAAGGCAAACTGGATCCAAAATTCAACCCGATCGACAATTTTTTCGATCGAGGGGACCTGTAAGGTCTGTTAAAATAAAAAAACGACCCTACAGGTACTTATACACGTGCGAAGGAAAACTAGATCCAAATTTCAACTCGATTGACAATTTATTTCGATCGAGGTCACCTCGGTCGACCAAATTCTCAACCGAAGTCACCTCAGTCGACCAAATTCTTGACTGAGGTCACCTCGGTCAACCAAATTCTGGACCACGGTGGGCATAGATAGACCTATATAAATAGAAAGTCTTACCTCTGCGACCGTGGTGGCGGGAACTTCGAGCTCCACTTCGGTGTCAGCCACTTCAAGCTACACTCCGACTTCGGTGTCGGCCACTTCAAACACCACTCTGAGCTCCTCTTCTCTTGGACAACGACAATGGCAATGGGAGAGAAAGCTTTGGTGGTGCAGGAGAGAAAGAAGAAGTAGGTCTCGGCGGTACGGGAGAGAAAGAAGAAGTAGGTCTCGTGGGAGAGAAAGAAGTAGGTCTCGGCACGAGAGAGAAAGAAGAAGTAGGTCTCGGCGGCACGGGAGAGAAAGAAAACTAGGTCTCACGGGAGAGAAAGAAGTAGGTCTCGGCCATTTCAAGCACCGGGCCTGACCTGTAGGGTCGGTTAAAACAAAAAAACGACCCAAGAGATAAGCGGTGCCCATGTCGGGTAAATCAAAAACACCCAAACTTCAACTCAGTCGAGAATTTCATCGACCGAGCAAACCTCGGTCAAGAATTTCTTCGACTGAGGGGACCTACAAGGTCGTTTAAAATGAAAAAACTGACGCTAGAGGTACTTATTCATGCACGAATGCAAACTAAATCAAAAATTTAACTCGATCAATGATTTTTTCGACCGAGGTGACCTCGGTCGAGAATTTCGTCGACCAAGAGGACCTACAAGGTCAGTTAAAAGGGAAAAACCGACCCTAGAGGTACTTATACACGCATGAAGGGAAACTGGATCCAAAATTCAACCCGGTCGACATTTTTTTTACCAAGGGGACCTACAAGGTCGGTTAAAATAAAAACATGACCCTAGAGGTACTTATACATGCGCGAAGGCAAACTGAATCCAAAATTAAACTTGGTCGACAATTTGGTCGACCGAGGTGACCTCGATCAAGAATTTCGTCGACCGAGAGGACCTACAAGGTCAGTTAAAAGGGAAAAATCGACCCTAGAGGTACTTATACACACACGAAGGGAAAATGGATTCAAAATTCAACTCGGTCGAGAATTTTTTCCGACCGAGATGCCCTACAAGGTTAGTTTTTTAAGAAAACTGACCCAAGAGGTCTTAAATGGTGCCCGCGATTTTTGTAGACATATAAGGTCAGTTATTTGAAAAAACTGACCTTATAGATCGAGGCGCGAAGCCAAAATCGAGCAAATTTTTTCAACAGGAAAATTTAATGGGCTTTCTAATCCCATTGTCTATAAGGTCACTTATTTTATGAAAACTGACCCTATAGAGATACACTACAAGGTCGGTTATTTTAAGAAAACTGACCTATGTGGTCTTAAGTGGTGCCCACATTTTTTATAGACATATAAGGTCAGTTATTTGGAAAACTGACCCTATAGAGTTACACTACAAGGTCAGTTATTTTAAGAAAATTGACCCAAGAGGTTTTAAGTGGTGCCCGTATTTTTTGTAGACATATAAGGTCAGTTATTTGGAAAAATTGACCCTACAGAAAACGACATTATTGTCCAAAAATGTAGTAGTTGAGCTTTTCGTGTGTCCTTAGCCTAGGGATTTCATGGCCATGCAAGAGGACAGATCATAGAGTCTTCTTGAATATCAAATGTTAGTTTATGGGCACTTATAGGACATCCTAACCGACCTCCAATCAAAGAAATAACCTCATTGGTTGATAGCTTCTAAAGATAAGCTCATTTATAAAGAGAGTAATCCCTAAAATGCCCTTGGAATGAAACACCTTCAAACCAAGGTGCAACTAGGATCCCTAAGATTCAAAAACTCGAGAATGGTAAGGGAATATATAAGGATTATAATGCATGTGACAATTTGCAAAGAAAACCTCCCAATGGGGGTAAATTGTAGAAAAGTCCAAAATGTACCTAAAATTGCATAACTTGCACAAACAACATCCAAATTGGACCAAACTTTATCCAAAAATTATATTTGATGTTCTAAATATAAAATTGCCATTATTTCCATATTTTTAAGTTATTCATTACTTATGCCTTTTACTCAATTTCTCTCTCCTAAACTTATCCTAATATTTCAAGGTTGTCCAAATTAGATGAAATTTGACATGTAGGATAATTTTGATGTGTAGATTTTGAATTTGAAGTTTGTTTCCACATTTGAGACTTCTTTTTATAAGGTATGTCATATGACCCATTAATGGCCCATTATCTAAATTATTCATCCAATTAAGTTCCTTATCATCATATCACCACCAAAATGAGTTAGGTGGCATATTTTATGTATCCATTATAAACCTAAGATTGATGTTAGAACATTATGTTACATTAAGGTGATCTATACATGAGTTAGCTCATTGGAGTTATACTAAACATCTATTTAGGTCTAACCTTCAACATTGTTTGGCTAAATCCAAAATCTTAACTTCCAGGGTAGGTTCTGAGATCTAGTATGTTATAGTATGAGACTAGGAATTGCCATAAGTGTGGGAAGGTAGGACATATGAGGAGGGTGTGTACAATAAAAGGTGATGAGGAGACCCAACAAACAAGGTAGAGCCAGTAGGGTTCCCAAAGATAGCAGTTTAGCAGCAATGGAAGAGGACGTGGTCAAGCGTCGTAGGTTGGTTCCTCTTCTTAGACTAGCGGGGAACAAGAATGACAACATGCGACAGCTCAATTTTACGCCTTGAGTCTGCCAGAAGGAGAGGTCATCCCAAGAGTAGAGACATGTCAGATGAAGTTATTTCATTCTGATATGTCTGCATCTTCTTTATATCTATTTTAGTTGACTATAGTAGGAGCTTGAGGTAGAGATGCAGAGTTAGTGCTCATCTCTTTTTACTAAGGACTTTGAGGGCATAATCCTTGTTAGGGGTTTATGGCTTGTAACACCCCTGACCTGTGTTTTGGGATAACCCTATTTTCTTTGACTTGAGTAAGTTTTTAAGGCCTTTCTTTAATCCTTTGAGATGATCTTAGAGCTTGTGGAGAGCTTAAGTCTCCAGTTTGAGCTTGATTGGATGATATTTCTACTTTGTGTGCTTATTTTGGGTCAAATTGCAACACCCATTTGTGGGGTTTATCTTGCAATTTTTCACCTCTAGAGTGCTCCTTCTCTCTCTTGGATTCATGAGAGATAATGTGGTTCTTTGGGGATCCTTGTTTGGGCCTTGGTTGAATGATGGCACCCTTAGAGGTGATTAGGGTTTCTAGGGTTTTGTTGTGTCTCGACCATATGTGTGCGGTTGGTGTGTCACGACCATTGTCTCGGCCTTGAGGGTATGCCTTGTGAGTGTCTCAACTGAGAAACCTCCTAGGTGTTTTTTTCTCTACCACGATGGTCTTGGACTGTTGGATTGAGACAGTTTGTCCTTTTGTGTGTCGACCTGGTGTTTGGGTGAGCCTTTATCTTGACCAGGATGTATGTGGTGCTTTGATTTTGATCTGCTTTGGAGTGTCTCGACGGAAACCATGTGTTGGGGACCTAGGTGGTCGAGACCCAACATAGGTTGTATCACCATCTCATGCATGCAAGGTTTAAGTGGTTGCATGCTGGTTTATTGGGAGGACAAGTGTCCTTTTGGTACCTTTAGGTGTTGACACGTCACCCCTCACCCTACTTCCCTCCTCTTTTTCTATATAAACCCTCTTCTCTTCATGCAAGTGACCCTTTTGGCCTTCCTTCTTCCTCCCTCTCTTTTTCTCATTCTTGGAGCTTGGTGGAGCATGGAGAGTTGATCCTTCGAGCTTTGGTGATCAGACCCCTTTGCATGTAGTGAATCTAGCTCATCTTCAACCTTGGTAAGTGTTTGCCTTTCCTTGATCTCATTTTCCTTGGATCTTATACTCCATATTCTTCTCTTTTCTCAACCTTACACCATGGATCATCCATGGTGGTCGTTCTTGAGAGTAAGCTCCTCATCACAAGGGTCATAGACCATGTTTTGACAAGGCGGTACCCAAATGAGAGGTAGTGTGTTCTCTCTTTTCCCCCTTCTTCTTTTGGCTTGACATAGGCTTTTTGCCCTCTTTTCTTAGGTTATCTTTGACCTTGGTGTCTTCTTATTCTTGAGGTGATCTTTAGGCCAAAGGTGGAGTCTTTGGTGGAGCTTCTTCATCCTTGGTGATCGTGTGCATGGAGCTAGTAATCCTTGGAGTTGATCTTCCTTAAGGAGGGTTGTATAACACCCTATCCTCTCTATAATAGAACTTTTTTTTGCATGCATTTTTTATTTCTCTCTTTAGTTATAATCCTAATATGCTAGTAAATTATACCATGCTTTAGATCTTGAATTAAGGTGATTATCATGCTTGGTTTGTTTGGAATCTGAAACCCTAATGTGAGGTACCTGATTTTGGTGATGGATGTTTCATGGTGGTTTTCTCCCTATCTTTTGATCTTGGCTTTGATCACATGCATGATGTACATATACCTTGATGTATTATGAAGTTGGGTTTTGTTTTGGGATGTGTTAAATGTGGTGTAACTCTCTTTCTTGAACCCTAGTTTCTATGTGCATGCTTTCTGAGTGTTCTTGAGAGAATGGCCTCACATGCATCTTGAGCATTGATTTTATCACCGTGATCTAAGTTCGGCCATTATGTTTTCCTTCGAGCTTTGGATGTTATCCACATGTGTTGAGGTTCGGATTTCTCTCTCCTAAGTGGTTTTCTTGATGGTCTTTGTGGTGCTCATTCTAGGGTTTGACGATCTTGAATCCATGAGTTTGTATCTTAGTGATGTTTGGTTTCTTATTGTTTGACCTTTGTTTTGGTCAAGACAGATGTGTGTCTTGTTGCTTTGGATCGAGACATCCATGCTTTGTTTTGATGAGGTCGAGACACTTCATTTAATTAGCGTTGAACATTGTGACGTCTGGTTTACCTATTGTTTTACTTGTTTTGGTCGAGACGCCCTATTTTGCTGAAGTCAAGATTCTTATTCCTTGTTTTTGTCAAGACATGTGTTTGATCTTGTTCGAGATGCTTTCTTTGAAGTGGTTGTAATGCTTTGGGTCGAGATGCCTTGTTTCTGCTTCGATCGTGATGCAATGTTTCTAGGTGGTTGAGACACCTAGTTCTTGTTCTGATTTTGACGCCTTGTGGCTGTTGTGTCTTGGTCACAACCCTCGTGACATGTCTCGGTCAAGACCAAGTTTTTGTTGTGAGTGATGGTCATGACCCCATGAGAGTTGAGGGGTGTGACACTTATTGTGATGGTGCATCATGGTCATGATCAGGGTGATGGTGTGTCACTATCGTGACTAGGGTGATGGTTTGGTGTGGTCGTGACACTTGGTTGTGGCAAGGTCGAGACACCATGTATGAAGGTGATCGAGACTTGTATGTGATGGTGAGTTCTGACCCACACATGTGATGAATGATTAAAGAATATACATGATGCATGGTTGCTATCTATGTATAACATCATGACATAATACACATACACATATGAATGATGGTGATTCTTAGTGCTATAATGTAATGATTTAATCATGACTCAACTAATGATGTTCCACCCTAAATCAGTTCTAAGAAAGTAAGAGATGGTGTACCTATGATTTGGTGATTGAATGAATTTATAAACCCTAATCGGCCATGTATGGATCCCTAACACTAAGGTTGGGTCAAGTGATGTGCATGTTTATCTCTCTTGAAGTGGTTATCATATTATGATGATTTCTCTCTCCTATTTATAAACCCTAACCTTGCAGTTGATATGAATTTGAATATCATACCCAGTATATGCTATGGTGGATCTAATCTGATACATGATGATTATTATTAGCCTTTATGAGGCATGTTGAGACACATGTCATACAGGGAAGGTGTGATTGGGTCTCATGACCTGGAAGAGGCTTAATGCCTAGTGTGAGGAGTCATCCTATAGTAATGTGATTGAGGGATTGATATACCTCTGTGATGTGACATTGGCAATAACCTTATAAGGAAGTGTGAAAGTGCTATGTGATGAAGTGACAAATTCACACCTTATACAGTTTATATCTTCTGACACTGCATTATGCCCTTATCTTTGTAGAGCTTGTTTATGACTTATACTTTGTAACTTGATTAATGCTAAAAGATAGTTAATCGGCATAACAAATCAAGTGGAACCTTAATCATGTTGGTGTCATGTGCCATAGATCTATTCCAGTGTCAGTCTTAGTGTTGGATGATGAAATGGGTTCTCCCCTAGTGGAAGCTCAAAGTCATATACTGTTGAGTATACACATTCACATGATTGGTTGTGGTTCATACCCTAGCAAGAGTGTGGCTATAGGTTGTATCTCAGTGATGTGATTCAAAATATACTTATGATATTTCACATGATTGGTTGCGGGCCATACCCTGGCAGGAGTGCAACTGCAGGTCGTAGCTCAGTTTCACTAGCATTGTCCTATATACTAAGGCAGGCTAGACTATTTTGCAGTCAGACTTGATATGTATCTGTGGTGTTTTCTCTTGTCATGACCAAGAGGTGTTGGAGAGGTTGTGGATTCCGACTCTTCCATTAACCTTGTATGGCACTGATTTCGACTAAGCAGTTGTCAGTTGGAGCATGAGTGGTATACCCCATCTCGTCATAGCATAATAAAAGATGAAATATAGTCGTATAGTATATTTGCATAGGGGGAAAATGTGAATAATATTGGTTAAATCATTGCCTTACTTTTTTATAGTTTTAGTGATAGAGGATATACATGTTCTTCATATTCCTTCTTAAAATATTATTGTTCTACTGCTCAGTGATAACTTCCTAGTATTGTTTAATATGCTTTATCTGTTAGATACATATCGTTTAGTTGAATATGCTCATCTTGCTTAGTATGTTATCTATCTGCTTCAGTTGATATGTTCTTTAATATACGTTGGCGGAGAGTTATATCTCTCGCTGGGACATTTGGTCTCCCCCCTGAGTTTCTACATCTTTTAGATGGTCGTACACAATGAGGTGGAGATCGTACAGTACAGAAAGAGAAGTAGTTGATAAGGTTAGATGTGTTGCTAGTCTTTTAGTGCTAGAGTTCTAGTGTCGTCCATGTACACTCAGGTCCTTGGGGGTATTCTCGATGTGTTTGTAGATATGATATCAATGCGAGGTTTGTTGTGCAGTTTTGGAAAATGTACATGTTAATATATGTGGAACATATATCTCATGTAACAGATTGATGATAAGAAAGTTAAAAACAATGATGCAAGAACCTCATGATATGTGTTATGTGATCCAGGTGTCTTGTTGTAAACATATATGTGAAGGTTTTCAGCCTATGGTGCATTTATGAATCGATTTTAATTTCCTGTGTTTTCTGATAATTCGCTTGCTTAGTGATAATTCCACATTTAGTTTTGAATAATCTCATTTGTGGCACGTCGGGGCGTCACACCTGAGTTCTACAACAACCCATTTGAGTTAGACCTAGTCTATAGAGAGCACTCACCCACATATACGTTTCCTGATTAGGTTTAGCATTCGTTACCTTTTACTACACAATTGACACCCATTGAGGATTCTACATATGAGACTTATACACAGTAGTCACAGTTCCAAGATCGTAGGTAAGGACATATACGATGTGTGGGTGAGGACGTAATTAGTTTATTATTTATATTGTTGTACTATCATATATATATATATATATATGACTATTTTGTTCTTGGGTTTATGTATATAGACATCATTTATTCTGTATATAACTTGGATAAGTATTGACTCATAGATATTTTTGTGTTATTTTTTAGAAAATTAAATATTTTCATAATTATTGTCTTACAAATAAAAGGTCAAAAAATGTGATAAAAACATTAAATATGTAATGTAGTATATATATAATATAAATTAAATAATATATAAAGATGAAATGATTCCAATTAATATAGAAAAGGAACAATGTGATATCCTCTACCGTTATGGTAACTTCATCGGGTTTTGTAGCATGTTTTAACTTGTATCGTAGTACATTTGTGTCTTCCCATTAGTATGTCTTTTATCTATGATACTCAATCTAATTTATGCATTTTATAGTGTGAACATATATGTGAAGGTTTTCAGCCTATGGTGCATTTATGAATCGATTTTAATTTCCTGTGTTTTCTGATAATTCGCTTGCTTAGTATTAATTCCACATTTAGTTTTGAATAATCTCGTTTGTGGCGCGTCGGGGCGTCACACCTGAGTTCTACAACAACCCATTTGAGTTAGACCTAGTCTATAGAGAGAACTCACCCACATATACTTTTCCTGATTAGGTTTAGCATTTGTTAGCCATTTACTACACAATTGACAGCCATTGATGATTCTGCATAAGAGATTCATACACAGTAGGCACAGGTCCAAGATCATAGGCAAGGATATATACGATGTGTGGGTGTAGACGTACTTAGTTTATTATTTATCTTGTTGTACTATATATATATATATATATATATATATATATATATATATATATATATATATATATATATATATATATATATATATATATATATATATGCTAGTGTACATTCGAGTGTACCGGAGGCACCGTACACCTCAGTCATTTTTTAAGATGCAATAATTTTTTGAAAAATCAAAACCTTTGATCTTCTTAATCATCATAAGAACATACTATATAATAAATTTTAGCTCATTTGAACACTTATAGGTCATGCATCTAAATGGAGAAAAAATCATGCATTTCAAATTAGTTTTGTGCATCGATTTCGTTGTCCTTGGATGAGTGACTTACACTCATCCAAATGGCATACACTCATCCTTGTATGTGACCTATTATATATATATATATATATATATATATATATATATATATATATATATATATATAAATATATATATATAAATATATATATGCTAGTGTACATTCGAGTGTACCGGAGGCACCGTACACCTCAGTCATTTTTGAAGATGCAATAAATTTTTGAAAAATCAAAACCGTTGATCTTCTAAATTATCATAAGAACATACTATATAATAAATTTTAGCTCATTTGAACACTTATAGGTCGTGCATCTAAAGGGA